>APFE030497625.1:225434-288224 GCA_000404065.3 Pinus taeda | reverse complement strand
TGGAGACAAGTGTTAGAGGTAAGTGAAAGGGTGAGTTGTGACTATCAGTTGTGCATGAGATTTGCACATGCAATGGATTGAGTAATGCCAATGAGGCCAAGGGAAATTGTAGCTTGTGCTCATGTGATTTTTCCAAGTAAATACAATTTTTCTTGAGCCATTATCATTCATTCTCATGCAGGTATTGTGCAGTGGAGGCAGGCAAGCAGTGGAGGAGATTTGGAGATCAGATCTGAGTTGTATTGTGTGTAACAACTGGAGATAGTGCTGGATACTTGTGAAGAGTATTGTACTATGTATTGTTATATGTTCTCAATCAATATAATATACAGATATTTGGGGTTTTTAGCGAGATGCTTTCCTCGGGAAAATATTGTGTTGATATGTGTGATTGATTCTTCTATGTGTGCATGTTATTGTTTCTGCTTCTGTAAATTGATGATCAACGTAGAGGAGGTTATGTATTATGCATGTATTCCGCAATAGTGTATAATCAGGATAATCTCTGTGAATATGTGTCATGTTATTCCAAATTTCCACACTTTTGTAAGTGAAGACGTAAGTCATCATATTATTATAATTACAAATGCATATGATGCATTGAAGAAGTTGAAATAATTATATGACTCACACTCATAATTTAAAGTAGTTCAGTTGATGATTAAGTTCTTCAAACTAGAGTTGAAGGATGATGACTCCTTTGCCCTAGCCTTAGATACTAGAGCCATCATGATGATGTAGAACCCATGAGAGTTAAAATGGACACCCCTCTCTCAACATTTATTAAGACCCTCTATTCTACATAGTCTCACTATCTTGAATCCTTAAAAGCTAGTTCCCAACTCAACGACATTACTTTTGAAACTCTCGTGGAGAAGTTTGTAGTATGGGAGAAAGCTTTTGGGAAGAGGAAGACAACTTATTAGTCCCCTAAAGGAGTAGTGTGCCTTGTACAGAAAGAAAAGAATCAATCACAAGATGCTTCTAGAGGAAGATGTGGTAGAAGAGGACATGAAAGAAAGAACAATAGAGGAAGGGGGGTAAACATCTTCAAAGAGGAAAATTTGACCTCCATTGTATTCATTGTAAAAAATATGGACATGATGCATACACATGCACAATCCCTTAGGAAATAATCAAGCAAGAATGTAAATAATACAATGGTAAAACACCAGATCTAACGAAAGATAAAGCACCTAAATTTGCTCATTACATTGTTTCCCATTGCAATATTGGAGTAACTGAAGCTCTGTTTCATACTTCATTTGCTTATTAGAATGATGCATGACTACTTGATATAGGTGCAACCTGTGATATGGCTTTCTGGAAAGACTTCTTTGATGACCTCAGTGACAATTTGTATGGATCATTTTACTTTTCATACAAGTAAAGTCTCAAGCCATCTCGACATGGAACCATCATGCTTAAATTTCTTGGACTTCCTAACTTTATTCTAAATGATGTACTCTACCTTCCATAAGTGTGGCTAAACTTGTTGTCCCTTGTTCACATTTGCTAACAAGGACACTCCATACATATGTTTGATGGAAAAATAAAGATAAGGAAAGCATTAGAAAACATAGTTGTCATGACTACAATAGAGGATGAAAGACTCTTGAAGTTGCAAGGAACATTTGCTCGTGCACATAGCTTTGCATACATTTCTCAGAATATTTCAAGACTAATAATATTGTTTAGCAACAACTTGATCGTTTGGATAGATTCAATCATGTCAAAAATTATGATGAATTTAATAATGAGTTTCCACATCTTGAAGGGGGGATCCCTAGCTTGGATCAATCCATGGAATCTTCTTCTGAAGCACTATCTCCCCCTCATGAAGTTCCAATCACTTCTTAAGATAGGGATGACCCTTTAAGTGATGTGATTAAGATGACTAGAAGGTTAAACCTTGATGCGACCTAATCTCAAACAACATAGTAGACTATACCATGTCAGAAAGTTCCTTCAAAATTGATCATTAAAACACTTGAAAGTGTTCACCCATATGAGGTTGGACAGAAAAGAACTAGAAGTTCCACTAGACAGAATGGAGTTGATATAGTTGACTCTGATTCAGTTGATGATCTGGATGCTTCTTATAATTGTGAATTAAATTTTTCTACTAATTTTGAAACAACTTCCTTTAAATAAGTTGATTCTCATGATGAAAGGGAAGAAGCAATGCAAAAGGAGTATGATACTCTTAGAAAGAATGAAACATGGAAGTTGGTGAACCCTCCATTTGGAACCAAACCAATTGGTTTCAAGTGGGTCTTCAAGAACAAGTATAGATTAGATGGCTTACTCAAACAACAAAAAGCAAGGCTTGTGGAAAAAGGATTTGCATAGAAAGAAGGTGTCGATTATGAAGAGACTTTTCCTCCACAACACAATGGGCTACCATCTGAACTCTCTTTACCTTGACAACTCAAAATGGATGGAAAGTCCATCAAATGGATATAAATACTACTTTCTTGAATGGAGACTTGAAATACATTGTCTTTATATCTCAATTATAATATTTTGTTGTGAAAGGAGAAGAAAAAAAAGTATTCAAACTCATAAAATCCTTGTACGACTTCAAACACACACCGCGATCCTGGTACAAAAACTAAGCATTTAATCTTGATGATGCAACTTTATTTGTCAAGAAAGTTGGCAAAATTGTTGTCTATCTTGTGGTATATGTAGATGATTTGTTGATAACAAGGAATAATGAAAACTATATCATATCCATAAAGAAAGAATTGAAGAAAGGATTTGAGATGACAGATTGGGACACCTTCATAACTAATTGGGAATTGAAGTGACCCAACATCCAAGATATATATCCTCTCTCAAAAGAAGTACATTGGAGAATCATTGAAAAAATATGGCATGGTTGGATGCAATCCTTTTTCCAGTCCAATGTAACAAAAATTGAAGCTTACATCAAAAGAAGGAAATGAATTTGAGGATGCAACCAACTCTCGGACAACTTGTGGGAAGTATTATCTACCTCACCACTACCAAACCATATATTTTATTTCTTGTTTTTATCCTTTCCAAGCTTTTGTAAAAGGCTTGTGAAGGGCATTGGTTTGCTGCAAAATGAGTTCTAAAGTACATGAAAGGAACTTAAAACTTTGGACTTAAATATTCAAAGGTGGATGACTTTAGCTTGATTAGATATTCTAATTTAGACTTCGATGTAGATAAGGAGAATGGAGTGTCTACTTTAGGATATGTTATGAGTCTTGGATCAGGATTTTTCTCCTAGGGGTCACGTAAACAATTAGTTCCAACATAATCCATAATAGAGGTAGAATATGTGGCAGTTGTGGAAGAAACCGAGATTGTGTAGCTTGGGGATTTTTTTGAAGATTTGAAATAGAAACGGGTGAATTTTACTCCTCTTCTGATCGAAATACTTCCACGATTAAATTGGCAAAGAATCCCAAATTATTTTATTAAACCAAACATATCAACACAAAGATTCATTTGATTTGACATCATGAAGAATCCAAGACTATGCACCTATCACATTGTGCCACAAATGAGAAAATTATAGACATCTTCACCAAAGCACTAGGAAGAGAAATTTTTGAAAGATTTAGAATGATGTTTTGACTCACACACACCCCTTAATATTAAGGGGAGGGATGTTAAACACCTAATATTCAAGGATTCGATGAAAATGTGGAAATATGTAAATAGAGAAATTTAAATAGCTATAATGAGAAGAGATATTGGAATTTGAATACAAAAGGTTACTACTCTTCATGTATATAATGATGTTCACGTTATGCAAATCATACACTTGGGAGTTACCTTCCTAGCCTGGTAGAAGAGATACATGGAAAGTGAAAAAAGATGAAGGATTAATGGTAAGTCTATCCATTATTTGGTCACATTAGTAATAAGTAAATTGGTCGACGATAAAGGTGAAAAGTTAAGGGGTGAGGAAAAATTCAAGCGGCCTCTTGAGAAAATGGTGATATTGGATGTTATGAAAAAAACACAAGTCCATTAAACGAATAGGATGGGGATTTTTATGGTGAAAAAATATTAATACTTGAATGGCATACATGAATCAAGGCCATGCAAAAAGGTTAAACGAGTTATGGCTAGAAAAAATGTTTAAAATGTTAAATACAAGGAAAATAAAGAGAAATAAATCTAACTTTTAGTAGAGAAGGAATTTTGTAACCAAGAGTATCTTCAACGTGTGGATGGGAAAACCTTTGTGTACAGTAATAATAGTATGGAAATTAGAAATTGAAATGGTGTTAGGGGATTTGTATTCAGTTCACTCCTTTCAAACATTGTTGTCTTGAGAGTCGTCACCACAACCCGCCTCTTGATCTCAGGAAATTAAAGGACGTGAAATTTGATGGAAAGGTTAATTTTAAGAATGATACGAGAAACAAAAGGCCCTCTAGAACATTTTCTATAACTACAAATACTATTTTGAATAAGGGCATAGGAAAGGCATTCATGGTAACATCAACACATTCAAAACATGTGCACGCACTATGTCACCCTTATAATGATGCATATAATTCTATTGGACTTAGATTTCACACCAAGCCAAACATATCTAGTTGAAGAAGATGGCACTTATTTCCTTCAACTTACACACAAAGTTGTTTGCTAAAAGTGATTAATGAGGGTCTTGAAATACTCAATTACCCAAAAATATCACAACCGACAATGAGAGATATTTGAAATAATCATTTTCAAGATGTGGCATTCTTAAAGAACATACACCTCAATAAATGTAGTGAATACATTGTCTTAAAAGCATATATGAAGTTTACAACTACAAAGGAGTGGGAATAAAAGAAATTACTTGAATTGAACAAACATAAATAGACTATTATATGTGGAATAAATTGTTATTATTAATTATGATATAGTGGTTTCCAATGGAGTATTCAAGCATTATCCATGATCTAATGCAAAAACAAAGATTTCAATTCAAAGGCTACATGCCAAATCAAGATTTGTTGTATGAACAAACTTGGGTTTGTCATTGGTAGATATGCTAAAACATGAGCATAATATATGATGTTTTTGTCATTGAAAGATATGCTAACACATGAGCATAAGATAGGATGTTTTTGTTATTAACTTTGCCATTTGTACATATGAGATCACAACTCACCAATACTCCTTCTCTAAGTTCTTAAGGGACCTTGAAGACCCACACCTTGATCTGTATAGTAATCTACTTTGTGATATGGAACTTTAAGAAGTCTACTTTCAAATGCATTACTTGACACCTTGATTTTCTCTAAATGTAGTGTACAAGGATGATGATCATTTCATGGAAGACTAAAAAATTGAGATGTTGATTTCAAACCTCATCCTTCACCTTTGTTGTTATAGATGGAAAATGTAGCAAGTCATAGTAAAAATCATTATGTTTTTATGTTTTTATCACCCATAACTACACTTGGTGTCTTCGTAACTATCAAGGTTGGATTCTTGATTGTGGGACACATGCATGAAGACATAGATGGAACCTATGAGAGGATGTCTTCCAACTTGAGAAACAAACATATATATTCTTTAATTGTGATGATGGGTACATATTGCAAAATTGAATAAAAATATGTGTTTCCACCAAGGATGATTAACCAAGTGCATAACATCACAAACTTCCTTGATAGATACAACATGAAAATAAAAAGTTGCACTAGCGAGGCATATCACTATGTATTACTTCTAAATTCTTCTACTAAATGATGTTCTAGTATTAAGGTATAAGGAATACATTAGAGATGTTCAATGGACCTAACCAATTGATTTGTGGGACACATATGATGAAAGTTGACCTAAGTCTACCAACCAAAATCCATCTTTCTTGCATATAAAAGAGAATGAGGTCTAATAAGTATAGGAAGGAATTACATCATGCATAACAACATGGAAAAATATTATTGACAACGAGGATTCTCCCATTTTTATTAATGAATAGGGAAATAAGGTAGAGAATTGGGGAAACGTTCTTAATAGTTTTGATGAAATTTGCAATTATCATATAATAGTGGATGGAATCAATTCACATTTTCAGGAACAGTAGAACAAGGCAAGGAAAAATCTTAACACTTATTATAATGCATTCTTTGTAATCTCAAGTATTACAAAAGGACGATTTTGAAAATGTGACAGGTGAATTGGGATATGTTGGACCTAAGTGCCATAGGCCAAAAACAATTTTCAATGTTATCAATAATGTTGAGAAACAGAAATTACTACCTGTTAAAAATAAAAATAAAAAATAAATAAAAAATAAAAAAAGAAGAAGAAGAAGAAAAGAAAGAGGATGGAGGGGAGATGGTAATGGCCACCTTAGATGTCTTCTAAGATGATATAACGAGACTCATAATATTAAGGTTTATTTATATAAGTCACGTTGAGGGAAATGTATAACATGGATATTAAATTAACATTAGGTACCAAATCCCATAACACAAAAAATGGATTTATTCCAATTGATACCATAGCATAGACATTGAGGGAAAACAAAGAAGATCATAAAAAGATCAAGTTATATAATTTTTGTGTAGGTGATGTAGTTCACCTACCTCATGATATCATAAGATTAGTTGGAAATAATTAATTAATGGAAATTTTGACATTTGGTAGACTAATTAATAATTATAAATGAACAACTTCGATGATTATTGTATGTCATATGTTATCTTTATATTATTTTTTGAGAAATTTCAAATTATTTAATAGAGACATATAAATTTTGGTTCTTTTAATTGATATTGAAATTTTAATAATAAATTTTTAACTATAATGAAAACAATCAAATTGTAGCAAATCCACGAAATTCTGCAACTGCTAATATGAACTATCTGAAAACGGGTATTTTATCACATAGACACATTATTTATTTACTTATTTGGTAGTGGAATAGGAACAAAAAAAAATATACAATCACACAATTCAACAACACAATTTTTCTAGGGAACCCAACTGGGAAAACCCTCTGCTTGCATGAGAATATTATTGAAGATGAATGAGCAATAGATCTCTTACAATACAATATAGTTTCACTAGAGAATGACATTTTTCTCTTTTCTTGTACTAAGTTGAAACAATCTTGCTTGATCCCTGATCCTGCCCCCTAAATCTATGCTCACTAGGAGCTCCTATTTCCTAGTGCATTAGCAACTCCTACTAAATAGGAATTTCCACCTATTTCTATGCATACTTCTCAAGGAGCTCTTCCTTCTTCAAGTTTCACACAAGCATCTCTTGCACGTTCATTCTCTTAACTATCTCACACAGAAACTAACCATACAATAATGAATACAATTGTGCCTTTGTTCCTCCTTTTAAACAATTTGAAAGGCTAAATATGGCAAATTATATTTTTGGAAATTGATTTTGTGATTGATGAGTTAAGAGAGTTGAACTAACTCACGCAACTCATTTAATCTAAATTCTAGAACTTGAGACTCAGTCACTTGTCCTTTTACCAAATTAACTCATACTAGAAGACAACAAACTCGCCCTTCCACTTTTGTGCATTAGTTAATTGCTTCATAACTTGTCCTAACTTTTAGGAACTCATCCTAAATTATAGGAACTCGTACCAGTTCTTAGGAAGCTCGAGAATGCTAAGGAGAAAATCATTGTGGTCCCTATGATTAAGGCACAAATTAAGGAAACCTTCTTTCCTATTATTTTCACCTCTCCCTCTTAGCGAGGAAGGGATTCTATACAACTCCCAACTTATCTCTGAAATGAACAATATTGTTTCTTGCTAATACCTTGGCCAAGATATTTGTTGTTTACTCCTCTGTTGGAATGTATGATAGCTCCACTATCCCTTTCTACACACAATCTCTGAGATGGTGATATCTGATCTCGATATGCTTTGAGCGATCATGAAACACTGGGTTCTCAGAGAGCTTGATGCAACTCTTATTATCATAGTGTATAAGGGAAGGCTCCATCCTCCATCTAAAAAGTCCCACAAGCAACTTCCTCAACCAAATAGCCTCGCAAGCTACCAAACTAGCAACCATTTACTCAACCTCTGCTGAACTGAGTGTTATTTATCTTTGTTTCCTTTTGTACAAGGAAATAACTATTGACCCAATGTTGAAGGTGCCACCTAAAGTACTATTCTATATGTGGAGCACCCTACCCAATCTGCATCTATGAATTCTTTCAACCTCACTCCATCAACCCATCTGTACCATAATCCATAATCTGTTGTGCCTCTGAGATATCTCAACACATGCTTCGCAGAGTGAACTCTGGTCGGTTCCAACATGAACTGACTTAGATGGTTGACTGTAAAACAAATATCAGGTCGTGTTTTGACAAAGTACATTAACAACCCAATGAGTTGCATGTATACTGTAGCATCTACTCACTCTGCTCTACTAACATCCACCTTCCTCCAGTTTGTGACTAGAGGTTGTGGTCATGGGCATGCAATACTATATATGAAATCTCCAAATAATCTATATAGTGTACTTACCCTGTCCCACGGAGATCTCACCATCAGCCTTCCAAACCTCCAATCCAAGTTAGTAGTGCATATGTCATATTCCTTCATCTAAAACTCCCTTGTAAGGTCTTTCGTGAGATCCTGGATCAAGCTATTTGCTCCAGTTAATATAAGGTCATCAACATAGAGCACTCGAATGAGAAAAAACCCTACAACCATCATGTAGTATAAGTTGGCATGCTCCTCACTCTTAGTGAAACCCAATTCTCAAAGGTAGTTGTCAATATGAGTGTGCCTCTCAAAGCCTACTTGAGCCCATAAAGATCTATCTTCAGCGTGCACACATGTGTGTCTCTGTTGAACTACTCAAACCCCTTTGGTTGTTCCATATAAATATTATCCTCAACCATTCCATTGAGGAATGTTCTCTTCACATCCATATGGTGGATCTTCCACCCCGCAAGAATAGTCTTGATGGATGAATACCATGTTATTAGGGGAAAAGTATCATTATAATCTATGCCCTTAATCTGTGAGAAGCCCTTGGACGCAAACCTATCCCCTTACTTCTCCACATTCTCATCTGTGTCATGCATCATCTTGTACACCCATCTCGATCCAACTATAGATTTTCCCTAAGGTCGTGGCACAATCTCCTGAACATAGTTCTTCATGATGGAGGAATATTCCTCCACCATCACATCCTACCAAACCTACTAAGAAGTTACCTCCTTGAAAGAAGAAGGCTTAGTTTCCACCAACTATATCTTTAGTGCCATATAGTCTATGTACCTTTGTGGTTGTCTACTCTACCTGAACTTGGTACTAAGAGCTTCAACCTGCTCCTGGGCCTCCTGAATCATCCTTGCGGCCCACTTGACCTTCTTCCTCCCTGTGTTGAACATCTCTGGCTGAGTAGCTGCCTGATCTTGGCCTAATATCTCTTCCATATCCTGTTGTGCATCCCTCTTGTAACATAGTGGAGGCTTGCTCTGTGGTCCTAGCTTTGGATCCTGCTTGAGAGCAAGTAACTCTTCCTCATAAACTGAAATCTGCTCATGCTCCAAGGAATGTCTCAGAGCTCAATCCTCCTGGAATCTCACATCCCACCTGAGAACTGTCTTTTAGATTCCTAGAAGATACACCCTGTATGTCTGAGGTGTCCCTTTATATGTCATGAAAATATCTTTTTTTCTATTGTGGGTTCCAGCTTCTTCTAGCTATCTCTAGACACATGTCAATAAAATCTTGTGCCAAAGATATGAAAGTGTGAAACATTAGGTTTATTTCCTGTGAAATCCTCCTTTGGTGTCACTCATCCAAGAACCCTGTGTGGATTCCTATTCTGAAGAAATACTACAGTGGTTCTTACATATGCCCACAAGAACATAGGTAATCCTTGATCATGCAACATGGTTGTCATCACTAAAACAATACTGCAATTCTTTCTCTCAGCCACCCTATTTTGTTAAGGGTTATGAGGTGCTATCAACTCTCTCCTAATTCCTTCCATCACACACAACTCCTTGAAGGCATTGGAGACATATTCTCCACCATTGTCACTTCTCACTGCCTTGATCTTCTTTCCTATATGATTTTCATCTAGGGTCTTAAACTCCAAGAACTTGTTTAAGACCTCATGTTTCTTTTTCATCAAGAATATCTAGGTTTTACAAGAATAATCATCTATGAAAGTAATATAAAACTTGTGTCTCGTAAGTGATGGAGAAGAGAAGAGCCCGCACACATCTAAATGCACCAGCTCCAAATCCATTTGGGTATGTTATCTTGACCCTAGAAATAAAACTGGCATACTTGTCAAGCATGCACTCCTTGCACACTCCACTCTTGTCAAAATTGAATGTTGGTAATCCTATGGCTATCTACTGAAGAATTTGCAGCACCCCATGATGTAAGTGCCCCATGCGCCTATGCCAAATCTCTCCAACATCCCTAGTCTACTCACATCATGCCTTGTTGCTCATGGATGTGCAAATATCTACCTGCAACCTGTAAATATTCCTCATCCTCACACTTATTTGATTCAATATCCCAGAAGCTAGATGCTTGAAGTACGCCTTACGTTTGCTGAAGATGACATCATATCCCTTATCCTCAAGGGTTGCTACTGAAACCAGGTTCTATTTTAGTCCTACAACAAAGAGAACATCTCTAAGATGGAGAGAGCTTCCAAACTCCCTCTCAAAGCTAACAATACCAACTCTCTTGCTTCTATACTTGTCATTATCTCCAAGCTCGATATGAACTTGCATGTCCTTCTCCTCTAGCTGGCTGAAATGCTCCCTATTCCCATTCATGTGGAAAGAGGAACATGAATCAATATACCACGTGTTGATGCTTACTGAGTTTTCCATGCAAGCTATCAATGAGAAATATTCTCAAACTAAGAAGCAAACCCATCTACCTTAACTAATGAAAGCACATGCTCCTTATTCAACCCCTTCTTTTTTAGATTTAGACACTTAATAGCGTAGTTCCCAAACTCATGGTAATAGAACCACTTGATATTACTTAGATCCTTTTTCTTCTTGTCACTCCTCTGATTGGTCTTTCCCTTCCCTTTGCCTTCCTTTCCCTTGGCTTTACCTTCAAGAGAAAAAATCTCCTCTTCATTCTCAAACTTCGACCCCTTGCCACTGTTATTGGTAGAAACCTTGACAAGACGGAGCCTAAGCTCCTCCTAAGTGAAATCACTCCATAGACATTCCCAATATGGTAGCATGTCTCGTCTAGTTATTCCTTGAACAAAAGCTTGTCATTCCTTGGTAAACCTGTTTATAGTTGTTCGCACCAGCTCACTGTCTTATGTTTTCTCTCCTACAAGTGCAAGCTCATCTCAGACTTACTGAATCCTGGTGAGATAGGAAGAAATGTACTCACCCTTTGCATCTTCGTGGTCCTTAGTTTCTCCTTGAGAATCATTTTACAATTCTAAGATGGATTGTGGTATAGCTTCAAAACGACATCCCACGTTTCCTTTTCCATATTCTTATTTGTAATATGTGTAACAATATGGTCTCGAACTCCAACGAGGGTTATCCTCTTCCCCTTGGACATATCTTTCTTGTACTCATGGAAATGGATAGGATTTGTTGGTACAACTATAACAATTATCACGAACTCCTTCATACCAAGCTCATCTAATAGAAAGAGCATCGTAGCCTTACAGACACCAAAGTTAGAAGCTCTGTCAAGTCTATCTTGATCTTTGAGACCCGCTGATGTGATCTTAGCGAAAACTAAAAAACTATAAATCTTCTTCTCCTACTTAGCTTTCTCCCAAATTTGAAGTCTTTGTGGTGGTCAATTTTGTTTACTACTTTGATACCATGTAGAAAATCTACAAAATTTTGCAACTGCTAATATGGACAATCTAAAATTTAGTTTATCTTCATATAGACACAAAATTTATCTACTTATTTTGCAACAGAATATGAACATAAATAAATACACATTTAAACAATTCAACAATACAATTTTTCTAGGGAACCCAACTGGGATAACCCTCTAGTTGCTTAAGAATATTATTGAAGAAGAATGTGTAATAGATATCTTACAATACAACATAGTTTAAATAGATAATGACCTTGTTCTCTCTACTTGTACTAAGCTGAAACACTCTTGTTCAATCCTTTATCCTACCTCTTAAATCTATGTGCACTAGGAGCTCCTATTTCCTAGAGCATTAACAATTCCTATTAAATAGGAATTTCCTCCTATTTCTATGATCACTTCCCAAGGAATTCTTCCTTCTTCAAATCTCGCACAAGCCTCTCTTGCATGTTCTTTCTCTTCACAAGCTCACACACAAACCGTGCATACAATAATGAATACAATTATGCCTTCGCTCCTCCTTTTAAGCAATTCAAATGGCTAAATCTGGCAAATTATATTTTAGGAAATTGATTTTGTGATTCATGAGTTAAGTGAGTTGAACCAACTCATGCAACTCACCTCATCTCAATTCTAGAACTTGAGACTCATTCACTTGTCCTTTTCCCAAATTAACTCGCACTAGAAGACAATAAACTCGACCTTCCACTCCTACGCATTAGTTAATTGATTCATAACTCATCCTAACATTTAGGAACTCATTCTAATTCTTAGGAAACTCAAGCATGCTAAGGAGAAACTGGTTGTGGTCCCTATCATTAAGTCACTAATCAAGGAACCTTTCTTCATTACTATTTTCAACACAAATACAACGGGTTGTTGAAAACCAATATTATGTTAATTTTTCCTTCTTGGCTCCAAATTTTGTAGATCCCACTCTAACAAGAAAGTAGGTGGCAATATTCTCATACTTATGTTTTATGTTGATGACAATATAATCAATAGTAATGAACCTAAACGTATAAAACTATGTGAAATTTAACCTTGAGAACAAATTTGACATAGTAACTAAGAAACCAAGAAATGCATTTCTCTTTCCTAACTTGAGTATGCATGTGACCTTCATCATCACTTTCACATGGATGGTTGTAAGCCAACACCTTCTCCCTTCCAATCTAGAGTTAAATTTTATGCACCTGCACCTCACTAGAAGTGGACACCATTTTGTCCAAATAGTTACTTTGAAACCTTTTCTTTTTAACCCGTATTCACCTCAACCTTTCCTTTGTTATTGATCTCATTGCCTAGTGCATGAAAGAACCTAACAAAATCCATTTGAAAGTAGAAAACATGAAAATGCATATACTTGTAGTGCAATTCAAATTTTTTTATAGAATACAATTCATGGGGATATCCTTTGTTAGGTAGTTTCATACAATTTGGCTAGGCTAGCGACCCTGATGATAAGAAGTGTACCATAGATGATGTTTATTTCAGACTTTTCACTTGGGCTCTTAAACACAAAAATCACATTTTTCTTTCTTCATAAAATTCAAAGTATCAAGAAAAAGTGCACTTAAATCATGAATCTCTTTCACTTAGATAGATTATTTTAGACTTTGGATTCCAGCAGTAGCGTACAACCAATCTATAGTGCAACAATAAAAGTGCCTTTTAGGTCATTAGGAAGAAGTGACCTTAATATTAGTCCAAAAAATACATTAAGTTATACATGCACTTCTTTTGGAATATGATGCAGGAGCATTCAGGCCTAGTCAGAAATGTGACGGCATGATCACATGTTGTGACTAGAAAAGGGTTGGAAGACAAGAGTTTAGGCAACTTTATTTATTTAAATGTGTGAGAGTGTTTATTTATTGTCAAAAATGAGAAAAATGGTATAGTGGCTGATTGATCCTCCCTGTGTGGAGATCAAGCCAAAAGGTTAGATTTATTTGGTTTTGAATACGATATGAGGAATTTGAAAGCTTGATTTAGCATTTGTTTAGAAAAGAGTGGAGTTGAAGAGATTCTTTAAGAGAGAGTGAGAGATTTCTAGATCTAAACCAAAATTGGTTCATGAATCCATTCTTGTATAAAATATGATTTATTTTCATAATTCAGGGAGAGCGAGAGAAAGGATAGAGAGGTTCGCTAAGTTAGAGTCGAGTAAGAGAAAGCAAGGATTCAAGATAGAACAAGGTCCTTTTATTGTTCTAGTCAAGCTAGAGGGCGAGACTCTATAAATATTACTATATGAATAAATGTTTTAGTGTGTGTGTTAATGGGCCATTTGTATTGAAATCCTTTGCTTTTCTCTGTCCATTTACCTGCAGAACAATCGAAGAATTCTTCTCTGTTTTTACGCCCTGAAGTTATAAATCGTAGTGCTCAAAGTATAAATGGGGTCCTTAGTGTAAATAATAGTGTTTGAGCCGCTTTTAAAACCAGTCTTCGATCCAAGAGTAAACAGAAGAATCATTGAAGAAACAACGAAAAAACCCAAAGTAAAGAGGCAGATGAAAGGATAAAGGGAAGGCACAGTGGTCTTGGATCTCTAAGATCAACGGACCAGATCTAATCAGGCCGAGCAGAGCCACTTTATCACATCAGCGAAATTCATGTGTATGTGGAAGACTTCAGGCCTTAAGCCTATGCGATGAGTGATCACCAATATATCGCATCGGCGGAAGTCTGTGTGGATGGACCGAACCCTAACCACTTGCCAACTCTGACTGCGACATTGTGATATAACGTGGATTGTTGGATCATATATTTGATCAACGATGGAGATTAATTCACATCGGAATGTTTCATTGATGGGTGAACTAACCTCAGGCACAAGCGATCACCGATTGTGATCAGTGGAGTGATCGCATTGCAAAATTCGATGATGCTTTATCGGCGGAGGAGTAATGCGACATGCGAAGGAAGCGGACCCGACAAAGTTATAGATGTGGGTTTATAATATTTGAGGTTTGGCTTAATTGTTCGGAGTGGGTTTTCCTGTGTATTCCCGTGGATTTCGATAAAGTTATGTTGTTCTAGGTTTACTGAAGAAAGCATGCAAATAACGCTTCTGATAGTGTTATATGGGAACAGTTTACAAGTCTGACGTTATTACAAATCGGAAGTGGAAGGGTTCATGAGTAGTGTGACCGCAGAGAGCCGATATCCGATTGCGATAAAGGCATACATTGATAATTGTGCAGAGGTTGTATTATGAGCGGAAAAGGTATGTTTTATAGTGAATTTCTACTATAAAGGGTTTGTAATGGGTTAAAGTGTCGATCGAAGGTTTTTTATGGGTTGAGTCGAATATAACTATAGATAAGTGTGGGATTGGTTATGTATGTGGGCTTAAGGTTTAATGGAGGTTTAAGGTGTGGCATTAAGGATAATAGAAGGGCCTTAGAATCATTATCCGATTAAGAAGATTTGACTAGGTTTCTAAGTTAAAATTCCTAGGGATATTGGAATTCTATGTATTTGCCTGTTTCCTGCGTCATTTGTCATATCAGAGCTAGCTCAACACTCTGTAAGGATTGGTTTGGAAATTGAATTTTAATTCCAGCATATGTATAATTTCACTGAAGTGAATTTGATACAGATGGGGATCAGACTACAAAGGACACTGATATCAGAATGGGGGAAGTAGTGAATCTCTGATGAAGGTCTGGTAAGAATGTTTATTTTGATGGTTTCACAGAGATGTGTTTTGAACATCTAAAGAACAACAAGGGATTGAAGTTTCAAAGGAGAAGGTGCTTTCCTTTCAGGAAAATGAAATTTCCATGTGAGTTGATTGAATGATTGGTTTGATTTAAAAGGAAAATTGGAGTGAAAGGTTTAGAATTTAAAGCTAAATAGAAGATTGGTTTGCTATGGCACTGAAGTCATTTAAATGATTTGAAGAATTTTGTGAAAACTGAGAATGATTTAGGATTGCTCAAAGTATTTTTGAAGGCAATGATATTGATGATTGAAAGAACAGAGATTAGGTTTCATAGGACTGAAAGAAGAACCACTACAAGGAATGAATTTTGGAATTTGTAGAAGCAAGACAGGATTTGCTTACAAACAGGTTATCAGAAGGAATTGATAGTGTCTGTCATGAATTGGTAAATATAATTGAAATTCAGATCTAATCTTAATTGATCTTGAAAGCTGAAGAGTCCATTGTGAAAAGTAAGAGGAAAAATAGTTTCTGACTGTATGAAGGCTTTTGAATGGAGATTTTAAATGAAATAGTGAACAGATGAATCATTTGGCAAAGATTTAAATGATGGAATGAGAATTAGTTTTAAGACATCTTTGAAGAAACATTGCAGGTTTGAAAGGTACTTTGATGTATATTGAGACAAGACTGTGCAACTCAGTGGAAGTAGTGGAATTGCTGAAACATAGAATGAGTTGTACCAGCATCATAGCATATGAGCTATGTTAAAGAAGATAGAGCAAGAAGAAATCTTAGATGAGTAAAGGTGACAATACCCAACAATAAATGAAATTATTGAATGAAAGAAGGAAGTGAGCAATTGAAGATGCAGAGCCTAGAGTAAGGAATGTTCAAGAGGAGATGAGAACAACTTCCAACTGTGGTTGGGTAGAAGTTGTTGAGGCAGCTCCATAATTGTGATTGTGGATAGGAGATAACAATTCCAGCAAGAGGAGTGCTTGGTAGAATTGTTAGTCAGTGAAAGGTTCAAGGAAAGAACCAATAGGTGCCAAAAGGCTAAACTCAGGAAAGTTTGGTGAAGCATGAAGGAAACTTGTTACAGATGAAAAAGGCTAGTCGCAGCTCACTACCGAACAAGGAAAGTTCACCAGAGGAAGAAATGGAATTGACTATTGATAGTCATGACAGGGGTACAGAGGAAAGTCACAGATAGAGGAGAAAGAGTGTTGAAGCAATTGTGCTCAAAGGAATGAGTAAAGAAGAAAGGAACATAGAGTTGGCTGAGATGAAGGTAGAACTCAATCGTTTGAAGAGCTGGTATTGAAAGGAATTAGAGAAAAGTGGAAACAAGGATTCTATGTGGGAAAAAGAGTTAAATGGAATGTTAGAGAATTGTTTGCTGAGAAATTAATACTCCAAATAGTTGACGATGAAGGAGTAGAATACATAAGTGAACCAAGAAAGGATCTCTCCTTTGGGAAGGAGACAGTGAAGACAATGATGAAGAACTGATCTATGCAGATCAGAATGAGAGGAATGTGTTGGTAACATCTTCACAGACAAGAGAATCTCATATTTTTGGGATTAATTATTTCTGTGAATGTAAATTGCAGGTATGCAGCCTAATGAATTTGAGCCTGTGTATGAAAAGGTGAAAGAGGCAAAGGCAAGAAAAATACAAAAGGAGATGCATAAAGACTTTCAAGACTTCAATTGGTCGAGTAAATGAAAAGGTATGGCTGAATGGTTGTGTCTTTTCTTAGTAAAAGCATATTGGATCATATTTGAAGGAATTTTAGCATGGATAGAAGACCAATGGGAAACTGAAAAAGGAAAGGAAACAGATGCATTGCAAATTTGTGAAGTGAAGAGAAGGAAAGCTGACACAGAGAACTTAGCTGAAGAAGTTAAGTCAAGTAAATCTTTGAAAGATCAAAGACTTATC
This sequence comes from Pinus taeda, assembly GCA_000404065.3. NCBI lineage: Eukaryota > Viridiplantae > Streptophyta > Pinopsida > Pinales > Pinaceae > Pinus > Pinus taeda. The sequence continues at coordinate 270,782 of APFE030497625.1, read as the reverse complement.
ATAGAAGAGGAGGAGGCATTGTTGTCTTATTTGGATAAACTAAGTGTTGGAGGAAGCTGTGTAGAACAGAAAGGTGTTCTACAAACTTATGATGAAGTTGCCAAGCATAGTCAAGAAGTTGTAGTCCCAGAATTTTCCTTTAATGAGGAAGAAGTCAGAGATGTTGAGGAAGAATTTCTCAATAACTTAGTGAACTATCAGAATAGTTCAAAGAAGCACAAGGAGCCGATAAAGGAGGCTTCAAATGAAGAGCCTTGTATATTTGAAACTGACATATTGTGTATGTTTTTAGGTTTGACAAGTGATGAACAACAATTGGACAATGTGCTTATGCATGTTGATGAAGAAGTGAGATTACTGGAAGAGATGGCTTAAACAAAAAGATATTTTGAGCATGTATTTAATAATCTTGAGAATGATGGTATTGACAGGGAAGTTGTCATGATTAAAGACGCTGAAGATAAGAAAATGAAAGTTTGTGATGATAACCAGAATGAAATATCTTCAGTAGAGAATCAAAATGAAAGTATTATAGAAATTTTGAAGGAATATATGATGATGTTGACAGATGCAGAAGTTTAGGAATTCTGTGATTTTAAAGTGGATTATTCTTATGAATCTGTAAACCATGAAGAAGCTTTAGAAAACCATAATTTTGTTTCTGTTGTAGGAGAAGATAAAACAACATCATTTTGTTGCAATGGTATAAGTATAGAAGATGAAAGGATACTTCACAATGATATGCTCCAAGAAATCCTAGCTATTGAATTGTTGAATGATAACCTTGTGTTAGAATAAGGAACATTGTATAGTGCAGAGGAAAGTATGGAAATGAAAATTGATGATAATTTCATAACTTATGCAGAAAGACAGTATAAATATTTGATGGCAGAATTACCTATGAAGAGTGAAAACCATAGTTATTTTGAATCTGACAATTGTGATGGAAATTCTATTTTATACAGGAAGGAGGTGTCATATGCAAATGACATGCTTATTGAATATGAAGGAATTTTTATTTTTCTGGGAAGGTTATTAGATGAACCTGATAACATAGAGGAAAGGATTATCTTTAATGATAATGGAAGGGAAGCTATAGAATACAAACAATAGTTTGTAAATGGCAGAGGTGAAGAAGAATTGGTCAGAAATTTTATAATTTATATGATAAAGGAGAATGTACAGCAGACAGATGTCAGAGGAGTTCAGTTAAGAACAAATGGTAAGGAGGAAATTGAGAAATTGTGGAAGATGAAGTCAGTGAAGAAGACGGACAACAAGAAAGAGAAATTAACAAAAGAAATTTGTATCAGCAAGGAAAGAGGATAGCAGCAAAATAAGATTTGGAAATCTGGAGGAACAAAAGTGACAGTGGCAGAATAATTGAATCAGCAGCATGATGAAAGTGATGACCAGTTATAAACTAAATTTTGGGATACTGGATGATCAACAGAAGAAACACATGACTAGGAGGTCATGAAAGCTTTCAACTTTGGGAGTCTGATGCAAGAGCATTCAGGCCTAGTCAACAATGTGATGGCATGATCACATGTTGTGACTAACAAAGGGTTGGAAGATAAGGGTTTAGTTAATTTTATTTATTTAAATGTGTGAGAGTGTTTATTTATTGTCGAAAATGAGAAAAAGGGTATAGTGGTTGATTGGTCCTCCTTATGTGGAGATCAAACCAAACAGTTAGATTTATTTGGTTTGAATAAGATACGAGAAATTTGAAAGCTTAATTTGGCGTTTGTTTAAAAAAGAGTGGAATTGAAGAGATTCTTTAGCAGAGAGTGAGAGATTTCTGGATCTGAACCAAAATTGGTTCATGAATCCATTCTTGTATAAAATATGATTTATTTTCATAATTCAGGGAGAGCGAGAGAAAGGATAGAGCAGTTCGATAAGTTAGAGTCGAGTAAGAGAAAGCAAGGATTCAAGATAGAACACGGTCCTTTTATTGTTGTAGTCAACCCAGAGGGCAAGACTCTGTAAATATTACTATATTGAATAAATGTTTCAGTGTGTGTGTTAATGGGTCGTTGTATTGAAATCCTTTGCCTTTCTCTGTACATTTGTCTACGAAACAAACTAAGCATTCTTCTCTGTTTTTATGCCTTGAAGTTATAAATCGTAGTGTTCAAAGTATAATTGGGGTCCTTAGTGTAAAGAACAGTGTTTGAGCCGCTTTTAAAACCAACCGTCGATCCAAGAGTAAACAAAGGAACCATTGAAGAAACAACGAAAAAACCCAAAGTAAAGAGGCAGATGAAAGGATAAAGGGAATGCACAGTGGTCATTGGATCTCTAAGATCAACGAACCAAATCTAATCGGGTCAAGCAGAGCCACTTTATCGCATCGGCGAAATTCATGTGTATGTGGCAGACTTCAGGCCTTAAGCCTATGCGATGAGCGATTGCTGATATATCGCATCGGCGGAAGTCTGTGTGGATGGACCAGACCCTAAGCACTTACCAACTCCGATTGCGACATTGCAATATAACGTGGATTGTTGGATCATATACTTGATCAACGGTAGAGATTAATTCACATTGGAATGTTTCAGTGATGGGTGAACTAACCTCAGGCACAAGCGATTGCTGATTGCAATCAGTGGAGTGATCGCATTGCAACATTCAATGATGCTTTATCGACAGAGGAGTAATATGACATGCGAAGGAAGCAAACCCGACAAAGTTATAGATGCGGGTTTATAATATTTGAGGTCTGGCTTAAGTGTTCGGAGCGGGTTTTCCCGTGTATTCTGTGTGTTAAGTTATGTTGTTCTGGGTTTAAAGAGGAAAGCACGCAAATAACGCTTCTGATAGTGTTATATGGGCACAATTTACAAGTCCGACGTTATCGCAAATCGGAAGTGGAAGGATTCATGAGTAGTGTGACCGCGGAGAGCCGATATCCAATTGCGATAAAGGCATACATTGATAATTGTGCACAGGTCGTATGATGGGCGGAAAATGTATGTTTTATAATGAATTTCTATTATAAAGGGTTTGTAATGGGTTAAAGTGTCGATAGAAGGTTTTTTATGGGTTGAGTCGAATATAACTATAGATAAGTGTGGGATTGGTTATGTATGCGGACTTAAGGTTTAATGGAGGTTTAAGGTGCGACATTAAGGATACTAGAGGGGACTTAGAACCATTATTCAATTAAGAAGATTTGACTCGGTTTCTGAGTTAAAATTCCAGGGGATATTGGAATTATGTGTATTCGCCTGTTCCCTGCATCAAAATATTATTTAGGATGGTACCCTTGAAGTGCTTTGTTGTTGTATATATGGTCAAGTTGCTAACATTTTCACTATACACCTCACAAAAGGCAAGTTCTTAAATGTTTGGTTTGTGTTAGGATTTTAAGAAATTATCATTGAGGGAGGATATGCTCTAATGCCTCTTTCCTCCTTTTTTCTTTTGTTGGATGTTTGTTAGTCATGGCTTCCACAATAATATTGAAGAGGAAAGATCCAAAACAAAACATTATGCATACAACCACCCCGAGAAATTCCATCCACTTGGAAAAATAAAACGAGACTTTTCCAACTAGTAAGGTCCCAATCCTCTTATTTAGGGTTTACCTAGCTTGCTTTACAAGTAAGGTTGTGCCCAAGTAAATCCTTCAATCCTACCGAAGCTATTCTTGTGGGTAGATGTTGGGTTATTTGGATACTAGAAGCTAGGTTAAGTTCAACATGGTCTAATGTGGTTTTAAATTTAATGTGTGCTTTTAATGTGCTTTATCAATTTGATGACCACAATCATGTCTTACACGAGAGATCTAATAGGGAAAGCATCCTCTTGACATTAACACACTCAACACTTGATTGGCATGTGATATTTATTTAAAGAGCATGGAGGGTCATTTGCCTATGATCGATTATGAGATATCTTCATGTAAAATATTTATAGTATTACAATTTCTTAAGTGATGCATATTTTTTTCCCTCTTTAAGGGTTTAAACCATACAAATCTTAGTATCTCGATCTTTGGTGTGTGCATGAGCATCAGTCTTAAGGTGTTCGACATGTATTAAGATACCTTGTTTTCTAAACAAGTGTCATGGCTATAAACCAAGCTTCAAGAATAAATTATTAAGAATAATGTTTTTAACATATTCTAAACAATGTTGTTAAATTTGGAAATGCGGAAATTAGACTTTTAATTTAAGGCATGTCTTGTAAACTCGTATGAAATAATAAAAAAATATATGGCTTTATGAATACCTCTCTCTTACAACAACTTCTCCAAAACCTCATGATGGATTATTTAATTATAAAATGAAATACAATTTTGGCTTTAATAATTTTATAACTTTTACAAACACAACCACTTATATAGAATGAAATAAGGAATATATAATGTAAAATGAAATCAAGGAATTTATAGTGTCATCTCTTGTACGACATCACTATAAATACTTATGATTGAATTAATGTTAATTAAATAAAATTTAAGTTTATTTTTTTTAAATATTGGAAAATATACCTTTACAAAATGAAAACAAAGGAAAATTATATATTATATTAATAATATAATATATATATATATAAATTATACTAATTTTTTTTTTTCTTTTTTAACATTATTAAAAAAATAAGTCATAATTATTATTCTAATTAAAACAAAACTAATTTTAATTACTATTTTTTTAATATTCACAAAAAAGTACTTATAAATGAAAGTAAGAAATTTACAATATAAACATTAATATACAAGAAATTTATAATATTCCTATATCGTACAAGAAAATTGTCAATCGATGACAAATTATTTAATTATAAACTGAAATACATTTTTAATTTTAAAACATTTTAAAAAATTATGCATTGAATAAGTTCCATTTTTAGAATAAATTTATAGTGTAGAATGAAAGTAAGGAATTTACAATGTTGCTGAAGAAACATAAAGATAACCAAAAAAAATACTATCATAGAAGAAAAGAATATATAATATTACTTTACGTCCAATATAAATAACTATTTAAAAAAGAATAATAACATACCACACTTTGTTAAGTAAGATTTTTTTGAAAATTAATTTAAAATTATAAATAATCGATTAAAAAATTTGTTAATAAGAATTTCAAAATATTAAAATTTATTTTAAATAAATTGTAAACTATTAAAATATAATTTGAATAAATCTTCATTTATCAAGAATGGAAAATTAACGTCATTTTATTTCTTAAAAGCATAAGGATATAGAAGGTTGACTTTATTAGTCCATGCCATGCAAGAAATATAGTGGTCGGTTAATTGTCATAGTAATGCATTTTATATATTTTTTCAAATGTTTTATAATATTTATCTATGTAATTTTTTTTCTTTTTAATTCCCCACGCACCCCCCCACACCACCCCCCCCCCCCCCCCCCCCCCAACCCTCTAATTTGATATTAAGTGACCTTTAAGTTATGATTGCATAAAAATGATGAAAATACAAGGTACCCATCTTTGGAAGGGTTGTGACTCAATCTTTCATTCAAGAGGAAACACACCTTAGTAGGGGAGCCAAGGAGCAACTATCAGGCGAGGCACCCACTTGCCACCTCGATGGCCTTACTTCTCACTTTAAGACTAAGGAAGGGGCTTCCTAACCTAAGGAGAGTTTTCCTATCAAACTTAGCTAGATTGTGTAGTAAGAAGGAAGGCTCTTCTAGCTTGGCTTGATAGTGTGACTTCATCAATGACACTATTCAATCTAGAGTAAGTAAAGAATCTTCAATTATTTGTGAACAATGTATATCAATTACGAACAAGTGCGACATGTATTTACTTGAGCCAAAAATGTTTATCTAAATTTATGCATGGAAATAAAATATTACTCGGTAGACCATTTACAAGTGCTCAATTTGCATCAAAGGAGAGATAGAAATTGATGGCACAATGGATTGCAAAGGTGAATTCATGTGTCATTATTCAAACAAAGGTCACCCAGGTTTTTGGTTTTGAAGTATAAAACCTAGTGGAGTCGCCCATTTTTGTTTTGGAGACCCAAGTTTTTGAACCATAAGTATTCCCTAGTGGAGTTGCCAATTTTGTTGTAGTGTTTTCTTCTCAAATATGTACGAAAAGAACCCACTTAAGATTGTGGACGACAAAAAATCTCAACAATATAAATGACTGCTAAACATTGTAGATCTGCAACAACTAATAGAAACAAAACCTTCCAAAGTTCGGATCTATGCCACAATCATAGTTAAACATAAAAAGGAAAGAGCAATAACTCCAATCATCCAATGGAAACCAGATATGTAAAGAATAATTTTATTATAACACTTGCGAAGAGAACAGATAAATATTACCAATCCCCCTCTATGGGATGGTTTTTTGGCTATCCTCAAACATCTTCATCTTGTGTAGAGTCTCTCTCCTCTATAATGCATAAACCCAACAAAAATATGGTGTGTGACAATGAAAATAATCACAGTTACAACAGTAAGTGCAACAATGAAACTAATCAAAAGTAAATAATGAATGGAAAAACCTTCTATTTATAACAAAATATTGAATTATTCTCGAATAATGAGCAATAATCAAATATTATTGATCCCATTCTTGGAATAACCACTTGGAATATTTCATTATATTTGGTTAGGAGGGAGAAAAATATTTAAACATTTATTTAGAAATAATAAATAAATAAATGATTTTTTTATCATCTCAAGGAATTAGTTAAGGAATAATAAACAAATAAGGATTTATTTAATTATTCCTAAGGGACGTAGTCAAATTTAACCCAGAATAATAATTAATTAGTGATTAATTAATTATTCTTATAGAAAAATAAGAAAAATAATGATTTATCTATTTATTTTTCACGATTGGGTCAAATTTGACAAGGAATAATAATAAAACAATGGTTTAATTAATTATTCCTATAAGAAAATAAAATAAATAGTGATTTATTTAATTATTCTTAATGGGTTTAACTATAAATTACTTAACAAAGGTGGTTTATTAGGTAATTTCTCACAGTGAAAGCAATTTTACTATGGTAAAATTGGCTTTACATGGTGTACTTTGATCCATCTAGTAAATTAGGCTAGACGATCAAATTTTGGTGATAACACCATACAAAAAAGTTAAACGAGTGATGGATAGAAAAAAGTTGAAAATGTTAAACACAAGGAAAATAAAGAGAAATAAATCCAACTTTTAGTAGAGAAGGAATTTTGTAACCAAGAGTATCTTCAACGTGTGGATGGGAAAACAGTTGTGTACACTAATAATAGTATGGAAAGTAGAAATTAAAATGGTGTTAGGGGATTTGTATTCAATTCACTCCTTTCAAACATTGTTGTCTTAAGAGTCGTGACCACAACCCACCTCTTGAAAGGACATGAAATTTGATGGAAAGGTTAATTGTAAGAATGATACGAGAAATAAAAGGTTCCCTAGAACATTTTCTATAACTACAAATATTATTTTGAATAAGGGCATAGGAAAGGCATTCATGGTAACATCAACACATTCAAAACATGTGCACGTACTATGTCAACCTTATAAATGATGCATATAATTCTAATGGACTTAGATTTCACACCAAACCAAACATGCCTAGGTATTAAAATATATATATTTTTTTTAAAGTTCGGTTGCTATATATTAGAGTCTGAAAAATTCCAGGGATTCAATCTCCTCTGGTACATAAAATGCGATGATTGTCTATGATCAAGGGGTTTACAAAAAGAGACTACCTCCTTGATCCTTGCTTTGTTGTTTCTACTACTATCTAGAACAGAGCTACTATAGATCCTAATGAAGGAAAATAATAGAAAGATGCATTTCAATTTCATTTAATCTATCATGATATGCTGAATGTGCCTTGCCGTTGATTCCTCTGGCTGGTCATCTTTTGCTTCTTGCTTGACACTGGAAGAGCTGGTGGCAATGGCGTTTTTCTTGTCCATCATGAACTTGAGTATGGATATTGGTTCCTCAGCGTGGGCACAGCGGTTGATGACCTGTCTAAACTGCTCTTGGAGGGATGCTGCTTTGTGCATAAACAGCTGAATCTCTGCCTTGTATTTCTCAGTCATGATACACTCCTGTTCAAAGATCCTTCTGCTCTGCTCATCCAAACGTCTGTCATGCTCTTCTAGTCTTGCATCCAGTAATTTTTGCTTGTCATCCAGAATGGTCTGCTGGGTCCTTATTTCCTCCAGCTCAGCCTGTAAATCTGCACAATGAAAGAAGTCTTCGCTGCGCGCCATTATTGGAGAACGGTTACGGTGAGTGTAGTAGTTGGAGACAGAGGCGTTATAAGAGGGAATATTAGGAGCGTTGAGCAGTGAACTGACAAGAGAACAGAGTCTGTGGGAACTGGCGGGAGAGTGGTTAAGGACCGTGAATGTAACCGTTCTACTTGAGATTTTAAGGGGGAATCCACAGCACGAGGCCAAGAAAATGCCCAGGTGCCGGATATTGCAAGAGAGGGCGAGACGGTGGTGATTCGAAAAGGAGAAGAGGGGATATGTGGGACCGAGAAGAAGAGGGGATGGAGTTATGAGAGCTAAGAGGGGAGCTGCAGGGATAGTGACCTTGTTGATTCTGTCTTTAACTTTCCTGTAAATCACATTAACACTGGTTAGAATGGGACTGTGCAGTAAGTAAGAAGTCGATACCAAAGAAGTGGCCCGCCTGTAGCTCTGTGGAAGCTCGCTTGCTCCAGGATGGGGCTGCTGCATTAAATCTTGATCTCCATGGACGATACTTCGGGTGCTGAGCGTTGCATTTATATAGTGGATCGGGCGGTGGTCGGATTCCCGAGCATGGTTCAGAATCACGAGAGGGATAGTGATCTGTTCCAAATCTCTAAGACAATCCTCCTTTACTGAGTCTTTTTTGCTGATGTCGGCGTTGAAGTGATCATTGGTGACTGTTGGCAGATGGTTTCTTCTATCAAGGGTCGGATGACTCTGTTTTTGTGTGCTACGATCTCTGTGTGGTGTCCTTCTTCTGGGAAGTCCATGCACTTCGCACGCTTGTTTGACCAAGCGGTGTTGGACTGAGCTATAATTATTCTTTTTCATGGCAGAGGTTGGAAACTGTTGATGTTGTTGCAGCTTAACGATCCCATCAGCCTTCCTACTGCGTTATTCGCCCGCTTGTCTGCTTCTTTGTTTAGAGTGCGGAGAATGTGGTAAAATTTGATATCATCAAAATGTTTGAGGAGGAGCTTGATGCGCTCTATGTGCTGCTGTAGATTGCTATTGGGGGATCGCTGGTTATAGATCATGAGGCGAATTATGATTGTCGAATCCCCAAAAACTAATGCCTTTTTAATACCCAGTTTCTTTAGTTGGAATAATCCTTGATATAGAGCTAATGCCTCTGCATTGTTGTTTGTTTTCTCTCCCAAGCTCCATTCATAACTACATATATTGTCCCCAGACTCATTCAGTATTACTCCTCCCGCTCCTGCTTGGCCTGGGTTGGATTTAGAGGCACCATCAAAGTATAATGTGGTACAATTGTTGTTCTGTATCCACCCTTTGTATTCTTGGGCTGATAATCTGATTTCCCACTCCTTGATTTGAGCTTGCTGTTGTCTAGCAGTTTTTTGAGTCTCCTGTCTTTATCCTGGCCGCTCCAGTATGTGACTGATGACTAGTCTTTCCTCCACTGTGTAGTCTTCTATTTGAATTTTTCCTTTTTGCTTGGCTGCTATTGCCTCTTGAGCCAAGATGTGGGCTTTGCTACATGTTGTTTGAACACTGCTCTCCTTATTTTGAAAGATCTTTTTGTTCCTTGTTAGCCAAATTCTCCAAAGTAAGGAGTGAGGAATGGTATCCCAGATTCTTTTCACAATCCTGCTCCTTTTGTCTTTCCATGGACAATTTTTTTTCCATTCATATATTATCTCAGCAATGTTGTATTGGGGTTGCCAGTTTATATTGCCCAAGGATGACATTTTGATCCAGCATCTCTTGGCGAATGGGCAGTCTATGAACAAATGATGAATTGTCTCCTCTGCTGAACAGCAGTTGGGGCATCTGGATGGCCTGTTGATCCCTCTCTTGCTTAAATTTTCAGCTGTGAGAATTTTGCCTTTTAGTAGCAGCCATATGAAAAATTTCACTTTGGGGATGGCCTCTGATTTCCAAATTATTCGCGAATGATTCCAGGTGGGGATCTGATACGTATTGTTGCAGATGTGGTGGTATCCAGACTTGATGGTGTAATTTGACCCCGTGGGATCCCATCGAAGTTCATCTGCTGCTCCTTTTTTTATTGGGGCTCTACTATGAAGGTTGGCTTTGAAGGCTTGGAGACTAGCTTCCAAAGCTGAAGGAATACCTGGAAAATCTCAATCAATCCAAGCACCTGTGTCCGAATCCCATTTCGATATTTGCCCCAGCCTTTGAATGCCTTTACTATTGAGATAATGTATGAACGGGATGGCTTCTTCAATAGCATTTAGGGGTTGCAGTCCCATTATCTTATCAGTGGCATAGTTGATGCTGTCCCCTCCTCCAGGGATCTTTGAAGTGTTTTGCCTGAGATAAGGAATTGCTTTCTTGCAGAGGTGCCAAATTTTGGTGGAATCTCTATTGGGGATGCCATCTTCTAGTAGTCTTTGTCTTGTGCCATTGAGGTATTTGCTTTCTATAACTTGCTTCCACCAAGCATTTGGTTCATTGATTAGCCTCCAGACCATTTTGATTCCAAATGCTAGATTGAGAATTTTTGGAGCTCTTATTCCCAGACCTCCTCTATCCTGAGATTGTATGACACTTTTCCAGCTGACCAAGTTAAATCTATTTTTTTCTTTTTTCCCTCCTTGCCACAGGAAGTTTCGGAGGGCCACTTCCAGCTTGTGGTGAAAAATAGCCGGAGCTTGATAAAGAGTAAATCTATATAGGGGTAGGGAGATTATACCTGATTTGAGCAGAATGAGTCTGCCTGCTGGGTTGAGCCAATGAGTTCCCCATTGCTGGACCTTCCTCTTGACTTTGTCTATTATTTCATTCCAAGTCGCTGCTTTTAATGGTCCCAGGCTGACCGGCATCCCAACGTAGGTAAAATGATCCCATTTTGCTTTGTGTGTGACTCCAAAGATGTTGGCGATGCTGTGGGTTGTTTGGTTTGTAATATTCCAGCCATATACACAACTTTTGTGGAAGTTGACCGCTCCCCCTGAGTAGCCCATGAATTGGTTGAGGAGGATTTTGAAACGCCTTGCTATAGTTGCAGAGGCCCCTCCAATCAAAAGAGTGTCATCAACGAATTGAGAGTGGTTAATGTTCTTGGTTCCCTTCCCGAATTTGATGCCCATGATGAGACCAACTCTTCTATTATGATCCAGTGCACTGCTAAAGGATTCGGCCATGAGAATGAATAAATAAGGAGAAAGAGGGCAGCCTGCCTTAGTCCTCTAGAGGATTGGAAGGCTTCACAGGGGTGCCCATTAATCAGAGGAGATATCCAAGGGCCTGATATGCAAGCTGTAATGGTGCTGATAAAAGCGGAGTTGAAACCCATTTTCCCCAGGACAGCGAACAAGAAGGAGTGCCTTACCCGATCAAAGGCATTGGCTAAGTCGAGTTTAAGAACGAATCCTTTCTCTTGTCTAGAGGTGCTGGAGTGGATTGCTTCTTGAACCAGAGTGATAGTGTCATGGATTTGTCTATTAGATAGAAAGCCCCCTTGATTTTCAGAGATTAGGGATGGAAGGAGGGGCTGGAGTCTCATAGCTATGATTTTCGTGAATATCTTGTATGAGGAGTTACACAGGGATATTGGTCAAAACCTGGAGAAAGTAGTAGGTCGATTTTCCTTGGGAATGAGAGCAAGGAAAGTTGAGTTTGTGAAGCCTCCCATTTTCCCCTTCCTTTCTATTCCCCTCAGCATTTTTGCAAGGTCTTTTCTTATCAGCTACCAATGATCCCTGTAAAAGTTGATTGGAAAACCATCTGGCCCCGGTGACTTGTCTGGCTGCAGGGACCAGATTGCTTTCCTGATTTCCTCCTCCTCTATTTCTCGATTTAGACTTTCATTCATTCCTTGAGTAATGCCTTTGGGGAGGTACTGCAGCAGCTCAGAATAATCGATTTCTTCTTGATCTTCAGTGAGGAGACTCTTAAAATAAAGTGAGGCTGCCCTCTTGATGTCTTCTTGGTTATTGTGATGGTTGCCTTCACTGTCAGTGATAGCATTAACGTTGTTCCTTGTCTTCCTGGCTGTAGCTTGCTTGTGGAAGTAAGCTATGTTTTTATCTCCTTCTTTCAACCATAGCTGTCTCGATTTAAACCTCCACTTTATCTCTTCTCTCTTTATGTGCATGAGCTATCCCTGTATTTCCCATTCCTTATTTTTTAGCTGATGGGTGAGCCCTTGGTCTTCAATTTGTTTTTGGACCTCCTCCAAGTCCTGCTGTATTTGTTTTTTAATATTTTATGGTTCTTGATAGCTGATTTTTGCCCATTCTTTGAGCGCTTTTCTTATGCTCCTGATTTTTGTTTCCCATATGTGGCTAGGGGAGCCTTCGACATGCTGTTTCCAAGTGGCTTCTATGATTGCTTCAGCAGATGCATTGTTCCTCCATAGCGGGTTATACCTGAACGGAATTGGTCCCAATTGAGGATGGGAATCCATTGTGAGGAGAATGGGAAAATGGTCCGAGGTTGTGGTGCTGAGGATTCTTGTGTGGCTTGCTGCAAAGGAGGAGAGGAGGAGATGTTAACCAAAATTCTATCCAATCGCTCCATGATATTGCCTGGCCCCATCCTTCGGTTGTTCCATGTGTATTTTCGATTTTTTGGGATGATATCAACCAACTCGTGCTCTGACATTATTCCTTCCAGCTAACTTCTGAAGGGGTCATGGATGAAATTGCCCCCTCTTTTCTCATTCGCGTGGAGGATTAAGTTAAAATCTCCAACTAAAATGATATTTGGGTTTCGCTCATTATCTATGTTTTCTTTCAGCTCCTTCCAGCATTGCTCCTTTTCTCTGTAATCGTTGGGTATGTAAACATTATAAATGATGAGATCACAGTTCTTTTCTTTACTGTTCAGATTAGTCCTCAACCAATTTTGGTTGAATATGGTTGACTTGCAATCCCAGTATTGGTTGTTCCACATGGTAGTAATTCCTCTAGATGCTCCTCTGGAGCTGCTGCTGGCACCTGAGAAGTTCTTGTGGGCATCTACAATCTTCTGCATTTCATTTTGGTTTTGTTTGGTTTCTTGAATCAACAGGATTTCAGGTCTTTTATTTTGAAGAAGGTCTCTTAAGGCAGTTGTTTTGGAGGGGTGCCCCATGCCCCTGCTATTCTAGGATAGGAGTTTCATCATGGTACATTTGAGCAAGGAGGTGCTCGCCTCTCTTGGTCTTTCCCTGCTATTTCCTTTTCTTGATGGCCTGTCATGAAGGATTCCATAGGGGTTTGGATTCCAAGGGCAATGTCCTTTTGAGTGCTTTCTTCCCGCTGCTGCTTGGATGACTTCCTTCCTGGTCCGAGCTTCTTGTGGAGATCACTCGAAGTGCCGAGTTCTTTTGAGGAACTTCTGGTGGTTCTAGGAGGGGGAGGCTCTGAGGAAGGCTAGGAGAGGATTGAAGTGATCAAGGGAGGATCAGACGATTCAAAGGAGGGCTGTTCAGATTGGGGATCTTCGGAGGCTAGAATCAAGAAAGGGTTGGAGGATGAGGGGAAGGGTGGATCTTGGGATGGATCTTTGGATGGGCCCGAAGGTTTGGGGGGGGGAGAAGAGGGGCGATGGGTGGAAGGGCCCGGCTGATCAGTGGTTGAATCTGGTTTGGATGGGGGGGCTGCTTTCTTTTTTTTCACGGTTTCCCAGTGACCTCCTTGATCTTCAGATTCCAAGTTAGTTACTTTGGTACATCTATTAGCAAAGTGCCCATATTCATGACATACCTTGCATTTGAAGGGTATCTGCTCGTAGTCCAGCTGCTGTATGTAGCTCCAGTCGTCCACCTTAAGCTTGATGGCTTCCGGCAGTCCTTTCCTGAGGTCCACTTCCACGCAGATTCTTGCACAGGCTTGCATGTTATCCTTGGGCTCACTTCTGTCTATGTATTTCCCTACCGCGTTCCCAATTGCTTTAACCGATTCATCTCCCCAACAGTGCAAGGGCAGATGAGGAAGACGAACCCATACTGGAACAACATTGGGGATGTCCAGTTCTGGATCGAAATCAGGGGTCCACTTATTTAAATAAAGCCCACGAGAGTCCATGAAATAGGGCCCATTCCTGAAAATCAGATCCTTATCAGCTTTGGATTCGAAGTGAAAGGTGTAATAGCCTTTGCCACAGAAACGGATTGAGATCTTCCCTTGGATTTTGTCGAACCAATTCCTTTCCACCCATCTTTGGACTGTTTTTGGTGAAGGCCATAAACCCGTAAACTGTCCTATGAGTCCTTTTTCTGCTAGTGATAGTGCTGCCATTCGAGGAAGAGATGGAGGCAGCTGAACTTCTTGGAGAATATCCAGTTTCTTGACGAATTTTGAAGTTGCAGGCTTAGGGCGGGAAGGGGGAAGGGACTTTACCAGGTCTGAGAAGGCCTTCTCAGCATCCCCCTGGGATGGGTCTGGATGAGCCATGGCTGAGGCCAGGGCCCAGATTGAGCAGGCCTCGCAGCCGAGGCCGAGGCGTCGGCGCAGCACGCTGATCTCCTAGGTCGCGCTCCTGATCACGTGCTCCTGTTCCGCTCCGCTGTTGTGGATCCTACTGGGAATCTCAAGTTTTTGATCCTTAATAAATTGTGTATTATTTGTTGAGAGGTATGCATTTCAAGTTTTTTATACTTAATAAATTAATTTAACATTGATTTATTGGTTAGTTTTTTCTCAAGGATTAAAAAAAAAGCTTGGTTCAATATAAAATAGTATATGCTAAAATTCAATTTGAGATGGTTCAGCATAAAATTTTATATACAAAAATTCAATTCGAGATTTTTCCATGGAGCTTTAGGTGCAGTTTAGTTTGCAGTTTTAGAATGTAAAACTATTTTTTTTGGGTGGGTATTTTCTAATGTAAATTTGATTCCAAAGGGAGTTCTTGACATTTGTTGTTTATTTATGTAATAACAATTATATCTGTCTCTGTTTGTGTTGAATTGAGAGAATATCCTTCTCTGAGCTACGAGAAATATCTGGACTTGAGTTACGAACTTACCTTCTAAATCCAGGATGCAAAATTTCACTGATGAACTTGTATTTTATCTTGGAAGGTTTGATGGCTTATACCGTTAGTTTGGTTGAAACATATAAATAGCCCATTGTCCATGCATTGTGTGGTGATCAAGGATGCAAAATTTCGCTGATGAACTCGTATTTTATCTTGGAAGGTTTGATGACTTATACCGTTAGTTTGGTTTAAGAATATAAATAACCCATTGTCCATGCATTGTGTGGTGATCTGACAAATAAAAGAATTTGTCATTTTGTTTCTTAGCTATAGCAATGATCTGATGCAATAAAACTTTGATTTAGAAGTCATTTTTCCAAATTCAAATAGAAGTGTTCATCTTTTATTTATTTAGGAGTGTATATATTAATGGGAAGGACTATCCTGTGTACATGGTTATGGTCATATGTACCATATTTATTTTCCAATTACTCACTTTCCATGAGATGCATCTGATAATAAGTTGGTACCAACTTTAGTGCCATGTCAGCTGAGCTGTGGTCTCACTGTAAAAATGTGGGAGTTTACTATTGCTGGCCCAGGTTGGGCTCCCAGGAAAAATAAGAAAATTCTCAGCCATATACCCAAAAGTGCAGTTCTGATATGAATAGATTTTAGCAGCAGATTGGGGAAATCAGTCCCTGACTTGGCCAAAAAATAAGGGGTGTTATGGTAAGGAGAAAAGAAAAATTTAACCCCGCAATCATATCATCTAAATTTAATTTAAAGCACTGGCCTGACAATGGTATAATAACAGAATAGAAATCATGATCAGGTCACATCTTGTTTCTAGCATTATTTTCCTTCCAAAATTTAACTCACTTCTTTTGTAGACCCCAAGGTTCATCATTCAAATTCACAAAGCTACTTTGAATCTACTGAGGGTTAAAATGGAACTATTTTGTATTTTTGTGTGTGCCTGTGTAATTGAAGCTGAACATAATTGCAAGGATCATCTTTATTCTTCCCTAGAATTTACTACAGGTGCTGCGCTTTCTGTTATATGTAATAGGATGTTTCCCTGAAAGGTTTCCCATGTTGAATAGGATCTATGTTGTGCACAAATGAAAATTTAAGGTTCCACACATCAAAATTTAATGCACTCCAAGTGCTATGCTTTTTCTAATTTTGATGCCCAACTGACTTATCTTAGGATTTATGTGTGCAATGCAACTCTAGGGTTCTGTACATTGCAGTTTATGCTCCACGTGCTTTGCAATTTCCGTGCCTCCCAGAATATTACACTCTCGATTCTTTGCACTCCAACCTTGTTTCCCCGGACACCCATTACGGACAGCAACAACGACAACCGAAGAAGAAAAGTATTATGAAGTTGAGGTTGAAGATGCAGAGTACGAATCGAATTCTGATGTTGGGGGAGATAAAGACAACCAACAAGTAAAGGGAAAGGGATTGAGGTGGGCTGATGTAGACGAAAATGGATTGGACAAGGTGCAAAAAAGGCTCATAGAAGCTTTGCCTCCAAAGTTGTCTGGAAGGAGCAAGGCCTTGATTAAACATATAATTTGTTTATCAGAAGAGGATGATCCATCTGAATTAATCATGCAGTGGGTGAGAATAATGAAGCCCAAAAGAGTAGATTGGCTTGCAGTCCTCAAACAGATGGAGGAACAGAACCTCAACCATCCCCTCTTCTTCGAGGTCAGTGGCTTTTCAATTATTATAGATGGATTGAGTAAATTATTAACCAAGTTGATCTGTATGACATTTTCTTTTCAGTCCACTAATGCCTTTACTGCTTTGCAATTTATGCCATACAAAGCTTCTTGGCTATGTTATCAGACTCTTCGTAGTCCAAGTGGAGTCGGGAGTTTGATTATGTTTTAAGATGAAACAGAGTCTAATCAGCTGAATCTGAATCAATCCCGACTTATTCTTTAAAGTTTAACTCATAAATATCACCCAAACTCACTGTTACCACTCAAATTATCACCTAGGAGGAAAAGTCCTAACCTCAATGGGACAACCTAGACGCATAATAGGCAAGCCACTGACTGTCACGTTGATGGCCTTGCCTGACCAAGGAGACTGCTTATCCCAGGGGGAATCTGCATGTTCAATTTAAACTTAGATTGTTGGGAGAGAAATTGGAAAATACTAGCATGAATTGACTACTCTTATGCTTAACTCAATCAAATCGATTCATTTGTCAAAGATGTGAGAATTTGCAAGTAAATTGTTGAATTAATCCCAAAAGGAGAAGTGAATGTCACATTATCCTTTTTATGCTATTACTAATGTTGAGATCAAGTGTGAAATACCCCGAAGTGAATGCTTAAATGGTTACAAACAAGTAGGTTAATGTTGAGAACAAGTGTGAAGTAATCCCAACGTGATGCTTAAATGATTACAAAATGTAGATTAATTTTGAGAACAATTGTGAAGCATCCCAAGTGATGCATAATTTGTTATAAAATTAGATTGATTCGAGTCACAAGGTAATGCTAAATCTAAAACCCTTGTTTAGATAGAGACCATTCATGTATGGAAATTGCAACAAGTAATCCATAAAGTCCACTTTTAAATACCATTCAAAAATTGCAACTGAAGACCGTAAGCATAATGTTATTCAGATTTTGTGATAAATCATTTTTGCTTCACGTATTACTCCTTAAGAGAGTGATTTTATTCACAAAAATGCAGCGAATTTGAGTCATATCCAATATCTCTAGAACCAGTGGGTATTGACACGCTCAAATAACGCTTATGAAAGTGTTAGGTTGTAAGCAGTTGTGGTTATCAATTTGAAACGTTGTCTTAGTACGTGTGTATGATCACAATATAAGCAATGAGATAATATTTTGAAGTATGGCATATATCAGCGTTATCATAAGAAATAGTGCTTGCAAATGAATGAAAACAAAAAAATCTAAAATGCTATACAAATAATTCCAAGTGAAGTATTACTCTCTTGATTCTGCCTTAAACTGAATCTGCCCTTAAATAGTATAGCCTTAAGAAAATATTCCAACCATTAAATTGTCAACTGAAAATTTTGAATGAAGTCGTTTGGCCCACTCCTTGTAATTCGTCTCAAAGTAAAAACATCCATTCCTTTTCTAGCAATATTAAACTGGATCTGATATAATCGTTGCAAGTGCAAGTGCTGTGATATGCTAAAGCAAGGTCTATAATTATTGCTAGTATTTAAGATATTTGCCATTAGAAAAACCTAAACCCTAACGTCCTCTTATTGGAGCAAGACTGACCTTCTTCAAAGCTTATATCAGTTGGAAAAACTATGGCAATCCTTGCAAAAAACCTAGTCATCGATAAAAGAGAAACATAGAGCGAAAACCTCACATTGAATTTGCCCCTTAATTGCATTCTCCCAAATGTTTTTCAACTAAGCTTGTAGAGGAACTGCCACAACTCCAACCGTGACTTTAGCAAGTGAATCCTCTTTTCTATTTATAACATTCAAATTAAAACCTGATTAATAAAATAATATTTCTTTACAAAAGACCCTGGTATCCTCCTTTTTTCCCTTTGAGTGAATAAAATAGGCCCACAATGCCACTTGTCATCTCCATAAGGAAAGAGCTAGCCTCTAAATCTGTAGAGAAGACCTCAACATTGTGTCCTTATCCCAAAACACCTCAAAAGGTGACATATGCCTTTAAATATGTGACAATGGATTAAATAACGTGTCCTCTTTAGTTGGTAGTGTGCACTCATATAAGCTATATTCTTCTCTTCTGGAAACTTTCCAGTTTTGTCCCTCAACATTCTCGTATATGTTTTCTTCCAAATTGTAGGATATAATTTCAGGTGTAATTTCCAGCATTATTTCTCAGTGTGCCCATAAATCAACACTGCAATGATTGCAGTGATTCCAGGTGTTGTCTTTTGAGTCACTGAGCAGTGGTGAAAGTCCTATTTCTGTTCGTTTGCTTAGGAGATTTTTGATGTTAGCTACCTTTCCTTGGTTTTCCATTTCCCCACTTACTGCTGGGTTTCTGTTCTTGTACTCAATAAATAGAGCCTTCTTACCAGCATCATTAAGGTTCTTTACTTCAAATGGGGTAAATTCCTTTTTGATGTAGCCATGTAGTTCTCCGCAATTTTTGATCAACGTTTGAGGAACTTCTACTTTGAGATTTAGCAAGCTTGCTGATTTCTTATATTCAGTGGTGTAGTCCTAAACAATTTTCTTGTGTTTGTGAAAATATCACAATTAAATGGATCTTATTGATATCCAATATCGTAGAACTGATCCTTCAACAACATTTTGAATGTCTCCCATGATACTATCGAGGGTCTCCTTTACTGCTTCAAAGATTGCATATAGTTGTCTCACCTTAAAGCATGGTGGAAGATAACGAGGAAGTCCTCAAATTCAGAAGGTTTCAGGCTGTTTACCCTTAGTATCCTCTTGATGAGAATTTCCTTCTTTCTTGAAATTTACTGAGCATTCCTCTTTCTTTGTCATTAGATGGGTCATCATTTTTGTTAACATACCAATATTTGTTTTTAACAGACTAAGGATGATCTTGGTTCTTGTCTTTCTTCTTGGTATTGTTTGTCAATATGAAAGACCAAATACAAAATGCATGGGAGATGTAAAATATGATCTTTATATCAAATGGGGCCATTGCATACAATGAGGCAGATCTCCTTTTATATTACTGGTTATTTGTTGTACAACTAATTTCCCTAATCACGTTATTTACAAGTGAATTTGAATTAATCTTACCAAAATGCTTAGTTCCTTGAAGTTTATCTATTATGTTATCAATGCATGGCAATGGATATCAGTTTTTAAGGGTATGGATCAACAATCGTCAACACTTTTAACTGCTTTGAAGTTTTGCTTTGCTCCGTTGGATCAGGTGACACACTTTTAACCGTTGATTTGAAGTGTGATTGCTTTTTCCAAATATCAGTTGAGTTGCCTCACTTCTTTTTCCCATTCTTTTATGTCACTATTGAAGATATTTTAACTGCTTTTTCCCTGCCAGTTGTTGTTGCTGTTCTTCTTCCCTGGCTTCTGGCAAGCACTGTTCTTTTGTGCAGAGAAAGGCTGGTTGATGAAGCTCTTCGCATTCTGCACTAGATGGACTTCAGTAGAGAAATCCCTGTGGATACCCAAATCTACCATATACTCTTGGATTGATGTACTATCTAGAAATTATTGGAAGAAGGCAAGCAGGTCCACGCCCACATGAGAATCACAGGGGCTCATCAGAATCCCTACTTGGCTGCCAAGCTTGTTTATCTTTATTCTGCCTGTGGAAGCATTATCGATGCGCGAGCGGCATTCGATGAAGCCTCTGAGTGGACTATGTTTATGTGGAATTCTTTGCTCAGAGCTTATGTTAAGAATGGGTTCTATGAAACCATGGCTATGGAGATTTATAATCAGATGAAGTTATCTGGCACGGAGATCGATAATTTTACGTTCTCAATCATGCTGAAGGCATGCAGAAGCTTAATGGACCCGCAACAGGGGATGGAGATTCATGGGCAGGTTATCAAGACCGGTTATGAGCTTGATGTATTTGTGGGAGGTGTGCTTGTGGATATGTATTGCAGGTGCTGTTCTGTGGAGGATGCAACCCAAGTGTTTGAGGAAATGCGCCATCGAGATGTGGTCACATGGACAACGATGATTGCTGGACTTGTGCATAGTGGGTTTCATGGCGAAGCATTGGAATGTTTCCGGCAGATACATGTGGAGGAACACAAGAATGTTTCACTAAGAAGCAGTGCTTCGATTTGGACCCCGGGGATATCTCTATACTCATGCGCCTGATGTGCACAGGGTGTAGTATTTCACGGATACTGAGTTTTTCATCAGATGGGATGGGCATTGGGATATATTTATGGACGAGGATTTTCCCACAGCAGGCGATCACATTAAGACGAATGCAGAGGAATTCAAATAGGTGTTTTTGCGTGTGCGTACAAGCTCATATGCAGGTGCAAGTAATAAGTTAATTTCGTGGTACTATGCTGTTTAAAGTTTCTGTAGTTTATTGTCTAGGGATGGATTTTGTATGCTATTTCCTGAAATTATGTTCAGGGATTTTATATATATAATAATTAAACTATGTATTCAAAGTTTGCCGAATACTCTTTGTGATGTAAATAAATTTCAACGAACATCAAACTATTCTCATAATTTGCATGGATTCTTGCAACATATCATCGGCAGGTTTTTTTTCCCTTCAATTTTGTGATTCGTTCCTTCTGGTCGAGGAAGGTTCCGGACCTTCACGTCTTACCTGAACTCAAAAAGATAGAACAATATCAAAGGTCAATGAGCAAGTAATTCAAATGACAAGTATAAGAGCGATATAGTGCACTATTGCAAGTAAGATGGGATGTTCACAAATCAATGGGAGAGCCTAGACGCATTATAGGCAAGCCACTGTCGTCAACACTTTCATTCTCGTTGAGACATTTGGCGTGGTTTCCTACTCGACCTCTGGGTATAGTCTTGCTTGACATATGTGCACAGATTTTACGTCACCTTATAATATTTATTATTTTAAACCAAAATACAATTCTTTCAATTTAACATTTCTATCGGCCTCTCTTTGCACCTTTTGGGGCAATTGCTAGTTAATATAATTACAAGATTTTTTTTCCTCTAGAAAAAATAGTACGATTAGATATATTTTTAACAATGGTTTAGTAAAAAATATTTTTTGCAATGATTAGGTAAAATTTAGGCATCCACTCCATCACCTATTTGCTCTAACATTTCCACAAGTATGTTTATACAATAACGATGTGCATTTTAAAATTATCCTTATTACTTAGGGCATAATTTCATAACAATTGAGAGCAAATTAACTTTGACATTATGTATTTCAATATGTATAGGCATCTAAAACAAGCTAACCACAACATGATGCTATTGACATTGGAAGTCATTAAACATAAATAATGTAGTTTTCTAAACTAAAAACATGCTTACAATAAATAAATGATTAGAGCTTCATTTATATGATCTATCCACTTACATGTTGATCACTAATGATTTCTTTTAAATCATGTAGGTTTGTGCCTCCCATGAAGTATGTTTTCAATTTCATCTCACTCAATATGAGCCATGATTTCATACTATTCCATGCAACTCACATGGGAAACCTTTATATGCAATGGAATTTTAAAAATCATACATGTTTAATAGTTCCCACATCAGGTGGGATATGTTGCAAATGATTAGGGTGTTTGGTTTAGAATGAGGCTCATATGTGGTTATTCATAATGCAAGGGACTCAGGGAAAATTCTTATTGAGTGGTGATCAAGATGATCTTATGAATCTTGGTGGATTGTTGTTCCTAACACCATAGTGGAGTTGATATCAAAGGGGAAAAAACTAAATATATCCATCTTATAGAGCCTACAAAAAATGTATTTAATATAGCCAACCTAGGATTAATTCTTACTAGCCCATCATCAAGTGCCAAATACCAAGAGTCATTTGTTGGACTATGGTGCGTGTCTTTGTTCTAAATAATTTACTAAAATTAGAGTACCTTTCCCTTTGTGTTAATTGTCGGGTATTTATTATATTGATATGTACTAGTGGGGTCGAAGCTCAATTTTTTTTTCCTTTTTTTGCATTTTTTTAATCAATTTTTGGCATGTTTCAACCAATGGTTTTGGTTCACTATATTATAATCTTGGTTAAGATATTAGGATTGTAATATAATTCAAGTAACAAATTAGTTTTTTTGAATGTTGGAGATACCTAAAAATTGCAATATGTATAGTCATGTTAATATAGTGAAGAAAATAGAGGTGTGACATTGAGGTTTGTCGGTTTTCCTGGCTAAGGGTTTCAAAGGTAAATCTCTATATACTATGTGTATGCCATTGTTGTGCTTTCTTTCTTGCTTAAGAATATATATGCATTGTTTCAATGCAAAGGTTGAAAGCTTACTTTAACAACTATGTCATTTCACTCTCTAGAGCCTCATGTGCAAATCTTCGCCTTTTTATATTTTCACCTTTGGTTTTTCAGCAAGGTAGCCTCGAAGCTATGATGATGTTGTATTGCAAACCTTGCTACACCTATGCTAAGTATGCAAAGACAACATCATATAAATTGATCATATCAACATATTTTGATTTTATATGGTGATCAACATGAATATCATATTTATATTAATGTGTGACCACATATGAATGGAATATCGCAGGGTTCAATAATAATTATAATAAAGTGGATTTAAGGAAAATCACATAAAATATTTATGGCAGGTTAAAAAAGAAAACGAAAATTTTTGGTCCAAAACTTTATATGAACATATATGTGTGTTGTTTGCTAACACAATATGGATTTTAGGCACGAGTTTTTCAAAAAATACAATATTTATGGGAGGAAAAAGCCTACTTACTTATGATGGCATGCATATGGTCTTCATGTCGACATCCATAAAGAAGAAAGAGGAAGCCATTGTCATTCATTTGTTTTAATAATATAACCTTAAGTTCCTACTATTTTAATTAGTGCACATTTGTGTTTTGAAAGTTTCTTTATGCTTGCTATTTATATGAATCATGGATGTCTTATAAAGAACACCATTATATATTACACAATTGATCATAATTGGTATTTATGTTTCATTACAACTCATAAACTTTACTATCTTTTTTTTAGCGAAAAAAGTCTAATATGTTTATTTATAAAAGGACTACTTGTGAACAACTTAACATCATTTACTATACACTAGTCAGTATAAAGTTGTATGATATATCTCCTAGAAATATCAAGAGAAAGTCTAGAGGATATTAATACATGTACGTGAGGATATTTCATAGAGAAGTTATACATTCAATCAAGAATAGTATATTTCTTTTACCAAATTATTTCAAAAAAGAAAAATAATTTAACACAATGTAAGGACGATTTATCATAAATAGTTATACTTCACCATCCACAGAGTTGAAAATTTGTTCTAGAGTATGTTGTGAATATCTCATCCATGGTATGCTCAAAATCAAGTATTTATGAATCCGTTTGGGGTAAATCCTTGGCGAATTGGTCTACTTTTGAATTTAGTTCGTTAAAAATGTAATTGATGGAGATATTGTGGAAAAGTTCTAGTTTGTCCATTGATTTTCTTACACTCTCGCAATGAATTTTACTTGTGTTCATTGATCCTTCAATCAACTTGTGGTGATTTTTTAGTTGTTGAACATATCTAGATCTCTAATCCAAAACTCTCAAGAAAAATCAAGAATGGTGTCATTCAAAAATAATTCTTCTTTATTATTTAAGGTCAAACCCAGGTCCAATTTAAAAAAAAAAAAATGTTCTTGTATGAAAGGAGGATCCACCCCTTACACCACTAGTACTTGTAATTACATGTGAGGTTTCATAGAAATTATCTTTGGCATGGCATGGGCGATAATCTAGATGTAACAATACTCCTAGAGGTTTGGGAGGTTTTAGATTTGAGGATTGTTCATACTAGCTTTGAGATTCTAATTTTTTTTGTAGGGGCATGGAATATTGTTCTAAAAATAGTTTCATTTCATGTTAACTAGGTGGAACACATTACTTCCTAACCCAAAATTTGGCTTGCATTGGATATGTTAGATATTCATCAATGGATATTTGAATTCATTTTTTCACATTCCCATGGCCAAAGTTGTGAGTTGATCCTAGATGAAACATCCCTCCTTTTGTGAAGTTTTAATGCACTAAGATATGAATGCTAGATTTTTCATGCTTTTCACACCATGGGAATTTTATGAGTCCCTATCTACATTTCCTTGGAAATGTTTTCCAAGTAGACACTTATCCTTTGATTGACATACATATAAACAAATAACTTTGGGTGGACCTCCAACCACCAGTTGTTGTGTCAAAGTGGAGTGTAAGATACTAAATACTGTATACATTTTTCACACCATATTTTCCCATTAATGGATTTGATCCCCATAATAGGGTGTCATATTCCCTTCTTAGTGTATGATTTCTTGATAAGTTGTCCCGTGAATTTTGCAATCAATGTGTTTAACACCCAATAATTCTAGATCATGAGTATTAGATCTATGACATGGAACCCAAGGTAGAGCAAAAAAATTGATTAGAGCGACTATTCATCAATTTGAATAACATACATTAACTTGGGTGCAAATTATATCCTGAATCTTGTTTGTACCAACTATCTATACCCAAATTTACCTTTGTGCCAAACCTATATTATAGTATATGTGATGAATGATTAGATTAATAGTTGAAGTGATAAGCTTCTAGACGATGTATCCACCCTTGTGTTATTTGATCAGATTGTAAATCCAATCTGTCAATCTCACCACACTTATGTATTTATCGTAAATTAACTCTAACCAAAGTCCATTATTACAATGAAATTCCACAATCCCTTTGTAACAAAGGATATGAGAAACTTCTTGATGAGTTTTATCCCCCAACATCCATGATACTTTGATTAGGATAATTCTTACCAAGATGGTAGCAATATCCCTCCCTCTTCTTTATTTCCCTTCCATAAGTAGGTGAAATATATCTACTTTGTTTTGGAGAGGATATGCCTCACAGGGGATGTTAGCAAGATCTAATGGACATGGACAATGAAGAGAACTGATCCAGGTGGATATTGGTGGCCACCTGCCAAATCCACTTGGACCCCCACCATTGTTTCTTTTAGCTTTTCAGTTTCTGTAATTGTAGCCAAGTTTACTATTTTTAGTAGTTTTCTAGGTCCTGAACTTCTGGAGCCGTTTTGAGGTCCTGAACGACGTTTTTTGGGAAAACTGGGAGCAACATGGGTCCATGGATCGATGTTGTTCTTCCTAAAGTTGTAGTTCTCAGATAGATCTTTCTAACGAGATACTGTGTGCGTTAAAGGAAGATCATATGCCAAAGTTACGACCCCGGGAAGTTGATGTACCAATTTACCCAAACTGGGCCCACAGTTTGGTGTTTCATCTTCTAGGGTTAGGTTTTGGAATGTTAAGGGTTTTCCATTGTTTCTCAGCAATAAATAGGCCTTCGAGCCTCATTGTAACACAATTTAGAGGCATGTAGCCATCACATCTCTTCTCAGAGATAAGCTACCATCACCCTAGCTAGTTTATTCCCAACTCTGTTTGTAAGCATATTTCAGTATTTTACATTAATGAAATGAAGTATTATTTCTATTGCATCTCTGTGTTTATGGTTATCTCTGTAATTTGTTGAGTTCCTGTTTAAATCTTGATCAGTGGTATCAGAGCGGTTTGCGTTTTCTCTGTTTTTCTTTGCATGTCCCCAACGAGGTTGGGATATAAGGAGTTAGGGCTTGAACTGGTCGAACCTTTGCAAGACCAGCCTCTCAAATCCCGACGGCCTCCCATGGCGGATGAAAAGAAAGATGAGGGGGTAGGAGATCCTATCAAAATCTTGCTCGAAGAAGCTCTCGAGTGACAAAGGAATGCGATTATGGACAACTTCGCCCAGATCCTTCAGCGGCTACCCCGGGGCGACGCATCGACTTCCAACAGCTACTCTGGAAACACCACACCATTTAAGGTACAAGTTAATTTTGAAATCCCCATATTTTAGGGTTATATAGATGTAGATGCCGTCGATAAATGGTTAAATCTTTTAGAGGGTTATTTTTCGGTTCATGATTTTTCCAATCGAGAAAAGATTAATTTCGCTCTTCTTAAAGTAGCCCCCCACGTCAAGGATTGGTGGGAAACCTACTGCGAGTAGAAGGATGAAAGTACAGGCTCATTGTTTTCAACTGCACCCACTTGGGATTCCTTCCGAGAGGCCATCAAGGGGTAGTACTACCCTGTCGGAAGCTATGAGGATCAATACATAAAGTGGGCCATACTTCGGTAGGGAAGGGACCAAGATGTGCCGGAGTTTACCAATATTTTCCATACCCTTTGAACAAAGTTGGGTATCAAGGATTCAGAGCAGCATTTGATACTCAAATACCACGGCTGCTTGCACAAGTACATCCAGGAAGAAATAGAATTCCTGAACATCCCCTCGCTCGGCACGGCATACCGATATGCCGTTAAGGTCGAACAAAAGTTTAAGAAGAAGAAGCGAGACTTTGGATCTGCGAATCCAAAGCAAAGGAAAGGTGCCCCCAAACTGCAGAACAAAGGACAAAGCCAAGGCGGGGCGACCCAAGAAAACTCGCCAAAGCTGCAAGCAAAGAACAATGTCGTGAAGCCGAAAAAAGACACATAAAAGTGGTGTGAGTTCCATAAGAGCTCCACTCACAACACAAGTGAGTGTCGGGCCAAACAGTCACTGGTGGCCAAGCTAAAGGTTTCAAAATCAGATGCATGTTCCGACTCTGAGTTAGAACCGGACAAGGGGAATGACAAAGGGAAGTAGATTATCGATGCGGAGCCCAATGCCACCGTTGCCACCACGAAGATCCAAAAGGAGGAACACGAAGATCCAGAGGAGGAGGAGCATCTCTTCCACTCCCAGATGTGGGTAAAGGGCTCCCCACTACAGTTCATTGTCGACAGTGGGAGCCAAACGAACCTCATTTCGGTAGAGGTCATGAAGCGGCTGGGCTTACCAACCACAACACATCCACAACCGTACACCATCGGGTGGCTTCACCAAGGACAATATCTTCGCGTGAGTCGACAGTGTCACCTTCCATACAACATCAAGCCCTTCACAGATGAGGTATTGTGTGACATTGCTCCCCTTGAAGTTTGTGATGTATTATTAGGATAACCTTACTTGTGGAAGCGACATGCTGTGTATGAATCAAGGCCCCGTGCTGTTATTGTTACTTTGGGAAATAAGTTGTACAGGATACCGGAGGTAGCACCACCTACCGCCATCTCTTTGATTACTGCAAAACAATGCAGTAAGCTCGTTTCCAAAACTGGGAAATTTGTTTTCCTGATGATATGCCCTCAAGGAACGAATAAGATGGTGGCCACAACCTCCAGACAGGGCCCCTCCGCACAACAACTACAGATGGACAAGGTCATGGAGGAGTACGAGGATATCTTCACCTCCCTCGCAGGGGTTCCTCTACACTGTCAGGTCCAGCACTCCATCGATCTGACCTTGGGTGCGCCGCTGCCCAATCGACCAATATATCGACACTCTATTCTGGAGAATGATGAAATCAAGAGGCAGATTCAGGAGCTGCTACAGAAAGGTCACGTCCGTCCAAGTTCATCGCCCTGTGGGAGCCTGATCATGTTGGTACAGAAGAAGGATGGGACTTGGAGAATCTGTATTGATTATCGGGCGCTAAACAAGATCACTGTCCATAATAGGTACCCGATCCCATAGATTGATGACCTCTTGGACCAAATGAAGGGGCAAAATGTTTCAGCAAGATCGATTTAAATTTAGGATATCATCAGGTACCAATCAAACCCTCCGGTGTGCGGAAGACTACTTTCAAAGCCAAGGAAGGCCTTTTCGAATGGTGGGTTATGCCTTTCGGATTGACAAATGCTCCTACAACCTTCATGAGGCTAATGGATGACATCTTGCAGCCATTCACCAACTCATTTGTAGTGGTATACTTGGATGATATCCTGATCTTCAGCCATAGTTGGGAAGAACACCTCCACCACATCCGACAAGTTCTCCAGACACTGCGGCAACACAAGTTATGTGCCAATTTGGAGAAATGCACTTTTGGCATGACCCAGGTTCAGTATCTAGGATACATTATTGATGAACAAGAGGTACATGTGGACCCATCCAAGATCCAAGTCATTCGAGGTTGGACATCTCCAACCACTCCGACAGAGCTTCACAGCTTTCTAGGTCCTGCTAACTTCTACCGCAGGTTCGTGTTGGGATTTTCTCATATCACTTGGCCCTTGAGTCAAGTCACCAAGGGAGGAGCGAAAGAAAAATTCTTTTGGTCTAAATCTCAACAGAAGGCATTCACAGAGTTGAAAGATTGCCTTTGCACGGCACCAGTGCTCGCATTACCAAACTTGAAACAACCATTTGAGGTCGAGACAGATGCTTCTGATGATGCTATTGGGGCAGTCCTCACTCAACACGAGCATCCAATGACATATTATAGTGAGACACTTTCGGACACAGTCCAGAAGTACCACACTTATGACAAAGAGATGTATTCCATTGTGCATGTCTGACGATAATGGAAGCATTACCTTTTGAGGAAGGAAACAATGATCCACACAGACCATAGACCCCTGCAGTTCATACAGACCCAAGGGAAATTGCAGAATAATCGCCATCAGAAGTGGTCCACATACTTGCAACAGTTCCATTTGAATATCAAGTATAAGAAGGGTAGCACCATTAAAGTTGCAGATTGCCTCAGTCAACCACCAATCATGGCGTTAACCACTGTGCTCAACTCTTGTCGGCACGAGATTTCTGATTGGCCACTTCTCTACAAAAGCAACCCAGAATTCAGCCACACATACCAAACACTCTTGGAGGGTCAGCATGTTCCAGATTTTCACCACCAGGATGCCCTGTTGTTCCACCTGGGTCACCTTTGTGTTCCTTCAAGCGAGCGTGCCAAGATGACTTTGGAAGCACACCACAG
Organism: Pinus taeda; assembly: GCA_000404065.3. Classification (NCBI taxonomy): domain Eukaryota; kingdom Viridiplantae; phylum Streptophyta; class Pinopsida; order Pinales; family Pinaceae; genus Pinus; species Pinus taeda. The sequence continues at coordinate 241,081 of APFE030497625.1, read as the reverse complement.
TCGAGCTGCTGGACATTTTGGGGTCAAGAAAACAGTGACAGTACTGAAAAAGTATTTCTATTGGCCGAATCTTCGACAGGATGTCGGGAAGTACATCAGATCATGCACTGCCTGAGCCATTGCCAAACCGACCATCAAGAAGCAAGGCCTCTATACCCTGCTGCCTACCCCTAGTCGACCTTGGGAATCCATCTCCATGGATTACTTGTTAGGACTTCCTTCCACTAAGCATGGAAACGACTATGTTTTTGTGGTCGTCCACAGGTTCTCGAAGATAGCCATTATGGCTGCCTGCAAGAAGAATATCACAACAGAAGCCACTGCTAAACTCTTCTTTGAACAAGTGTGGGTACACTTTGGGATCCCACAGTCTATCATCTCAGATCGGGACAACATGTTTCTTAGTACATTTTGGTTCAGTCTGTGGTGGATGCTTGACACCAAACTCACTAAGTCCATAGCCTTCCTTCCTCAAATTGATGGCCAGATAAAGGTTGTCAACAAGATGATCGTACACATTCTGCGCATGTACAACTCAAAGAATCCACACACATGGGACGAGAGCCTCCCCTATGTTCAGCACATCTACAATCGGGCTCTCCACAGCTCGAATGGCTACAACCCTTTTCAGGTGGGCTTGGGATTCCAGCCACTATGTCCCATTGATGTGGCCATGCCATTTATAGCTACTCACACAGATTCGACTCTTGTCCAGTCTGAAACAGATAAGGAAAATAGCTTCATTGAGCACATCCAACATATTTTCCAGCAGGTCCATGACATTCTAGAGAAATCAAATGCCAAGTACAAGCAACGACATGATCAACATCGGGTGCCACACAAGTTTTAGGTGGGCGACAAAGTCTAGTTGCATTTGCAAAAGGAACGCCTTACTAGAGCCTATCGGAAACTCAGACCACTCCGATATGATCTTTACACCATTACCAAGGCTGTGGGAGACAATGCATTTGAGCTCAGCATTCCCCCATTCCTTGGCCTGCACCCAGTGTTCAATGTGGACCGCCTTCGGCCATACTTTCCACCATTACTAGACACATCCAACAATGCAGAACAACTTACACCCACAGAGTTAAATCCAGATTGCATGGAACAAGCTGCAACTGATCGGATCATGGACACACAGATCAAGCACACTCACCAGCAGAATATCCAATTGTATCGAGTTGTCAAAGCAGGCCAACTCCTTCACCAGGGAAAATGGCTCACCAGGGACCAAGTTCAGCGGAAGTTTCCTCATCTCATGGAGGAACTCAACTCAATGGGCACCATTGCTTCCTAAGGGGGGAGGAATGATCTGGGTGCATATGGGTGGACACCTGCTAAATCCACTTGGACCCCCACCATTGTTTCTTTCAGCTTTTCAGTTTCCTTAATTGTAGCCCAGTTTACTATTTGTAGCAGTTTTTTCGGGTCCTGAACTTCCGGAGCCGTTTTGAGGCCCTAAACGACGTTTTTTTTTTTTGGAAAACTGGGAGCAACATCAGTACATGAACTGATGTTGCTCTTTTGAAAGTTGTATTTCTCGGATAGATCTTTCTAACGAGATACTGTGTGCGTTAAACGGAGATCGTATGCCAAAGTTACGATGCCGGGAAGTTGATGTACCAATTTACCGAAACGGGGCCCAAATTTTGGCGTTTCATCTTCTAGGGTTAGGTTCTAGAATGTTAAGGGTTTTCCATTGTTTCTCAACAATAAATAGGCCTTCGAGCCTCATTGTAACACAGTTCAGAGGCATGTAGCCACCACATCTCTTCTCTGAGATAAGCTACCATCGCCCTAGCTGGTTTATTTCCAACTCTGTTTGTAAGCATATTTCAGTATTTTACATTAATTAAATGAAGTATTATTTCCGTTGCATCTCTGTGTTTATGGTTATCTCTGTAATTTGTTGCGTTCCTATAGCAATATCCCTCCCTCTTCTTTATTTCCCTTCCATAAGTAGGTGAAATATATCTACTTGGTTTTGGAGAAGATATGCCTCACAGGGGATGTTAGCAAGACCTAACGGACATGGACAATGAAGAGAACACCCTTGATAAAGATGATATGTATTTCTCTTAATATCCATTATCAGAGAGATAGGAAATTGGATAGATTTAGGAGTTGTATATTCTAAGAAGAGGTGGTGTCTAAAACAATATTACAACGCTTAAGCTGAGCATAGTTCAAGATATAATATGAAACATAAGGAACTAGAAAAATTCCATGATATATCTATCCGTAAGACCATATATAGAGAGAGAGTACCAAAGTGTAAGTACATCTATTTAAAGTAAGGAAGAAATGGTCAACCTTAATTGTCCAGGTTGCATAATGATCTCCTTGAATAGTACCCCAAATTATGCATCAATTAACTACCTCGGTCAAATTGATTGACTAGCTAAATGCTTAGTTGACCACTCAATTTATTATTGAATCAATTCTCCTAGTTGAATAAATATTTATATCATATCCAAATATATGATGGACTCGCTTAACCAACTTCTAACTCTCCCTTATTAGCACAACATCGAGGATTGAGAGGTGGATTTAATTTCTCTATACACCACCCATAATTGAATCTTCCTTTATCCCAAGCATGTAAAGGATTTGTAGACATTAACCGCCTAGTTATCTATCCTAAAATAGATAGGAGACAAAACAACAACCTTTCACCCACTACCTAATGAACATTCAACTCCACATGCTTCATCTTACCATGAGAAACTAGGATCTCAACCACTTGAATGACAATATGATTATCACAATAGATGAAAATCATTAGTTGATCCTTTTTTTTTTTTTTTTTTTTTTTTTTTTTTTTTTTTTTTTTTAATCTTTGCAATATGGACAAAAGTTTTAGTATAGTTGATGTCATTCTATTGAGAAATTCCCTTTGCTATCAAATGTTGTTTATTTCTTTCAACAACACCTTTGGATGTGAACTTGGTCTTATAGACCCATCGACACTTCACCACATTCTTTCCTTGAGATTGAGGAACCAAGTCCCATGTTGGATTCTACACTACATAATAATACGCATCAATCGTTCCATTCTCCATTTTTGCATATATACCATGATCACATACCTCTAAAGCATGCACCATTAGATCAACATTGAATCACTAATTTTTACTTGCAATATTAATTACAAAAAAAAAACCCACTCCAGTTTCCTTTGTTACCCATTTGTGAAGGAGTTCTTGTACCAAAATCTCCATTAATGGAATGAACAAGGGTTCCAAAACTGACTATAAGTTAGTTCTAGTGAAGGGGCTGGTTATCCAATCAATAATCCTATGTAGCATCTAGTTGATGTAGAGTGCTACAAAATCGCCAAAGGATAACTACTCAACAAGCCAAAAGAAGAATTCAATAGAGTGACAATACAATCTTCTCATCAAATAAAATATCTCTGTTGTACATAATCTCCTATTTGTCTAGGTCAATTAGTCTATATGCATTAACTCTTCAAATTAGCCCATCATAATACAAGCATGCATTTTTGTATACATTTTCTTTCTCTTATCATCTAGAATATGCGTCCACACTATGCATCCAAATGTTTTACAATTTTGGACTAATGGTTTTCTCCCTCTCAATTTCTCACAATGGTTCATGCCATAAACTATTTTGGCATAATCATATTAAATAAATAGTTTGAGTAGAAGAAGGATTTTTACCAATACTTGGTTGTCATACCTTTGGCCTGAAGCAAACACCATGACATTTTGACTAAGGTCCAATTATTACTTTTCGTAATAAAATTTTGTTTATATATATAAGGAACCGATCTTTGCAATGAGAAACCATTTTGCATTAGGTAGATTTCAAAGGTATTTCCCACATATTTTCCTCTAATGTTTGATCTTAAACATTTCACAGGTTGATTGCATTGCATTTCATCCAATGCCCTAAATTCCTCAATTTTTTTAAACATGTTATTTTTTTTATTCAAGAAATATACCCTCACATTGCTCCAAAAAGAAGGACTTGGGAAGAAAATCCAACATGGCTAAGGCAATATCATAGGCATACATTGAGTTTAAATATGGATAGAAACAAACTATCATTAGGGTACTTAAAGCATTGGAAGCTAATAAGGAAACTACAAAATGATGGTACCCTCCATCAAAAATAGGGTTATGGGATCTGCCCAAAATATTTAATCCCTTCACAAATTCTTTAATGCACATAAGTTTGATGTGTTTTTTATCCATGAAACCACGACCTTAGAATTTATTTGTAAATCCTCTTTTTGGAAGGACTTCCCTGATTCGAATTTGAAGTGCTTAAGATTTGTTAGATTGTTTGAAGGCTTAATGGTTGCATGGAAGTTTTCCTTTCATGTAAATCCTTTGTTATCCTTACCTGATATGTATTATGTTATAGGGGTTGTGGGTTGTAAGGGAACATCTATATAAAATAACTCAACTACATACATGCTATTATATTCTCTAATGACTTAAACCATAATACTGACCTCCTGAGTGTTTATAGTCCATCCGCCAACATATAGGATTTTTAGCTAGACCTATCTAGCAAAGGCCTCTTGGACTCCCTCAGGCTCATCCTATGAGAGACCTAAAATGAATGTTGAATTGAGAGGATAAATGGGTTAGTAGTGCCTAAAATAAACATATCATCAATTTCCTTCTATATATCTTTGAACACAACACTTATGGATATTTATCCTAACTCTACCATGGAAACCTAGACCAATGATAAAATCGTTGAGGGTTTCATTGGTAAAAACCCACTTAGATACCCAATTAAGAGATCTTTTCTTGATATATTCAAAGTTATAAACTTGGGGTGACCCTAATCAAAGGCTCATATCACTCTGCCATTATTTTGGAAATTGATAATGTTATAAGTCATTCTTCCTCACCTTTCAAAGTCACCCCCCAAATACTTGAGCACCTTATAAATTTCCACCTTGTAACATCCAAATGGTTCTCCTTGCAACAAAATCGAGTGACTTCATGCTACAAGTCCAAATAAACTTGAGTAATAAAAGGGGTATCCAAGAAATGGAGGTTGTAGAATTTTGGGGATGTTGTCTCAAGACTCATGACTATAGAGCAAGAAATATTTCTCCATGTATAGGTATGTCACTTCTAACTAGAAATAAGAGCTAGATGACCTATAAAAGGAGAGATATACTATTCTATCCTGTGAATAGGTCCATTGAAGGATGAAGAATAAATCCATCTAGCTTTAGGTGGGTGATCAAACACTTACTTTTTCACAAGAAAGCAACAATTAAGAACTTCAACTTATATGACCTTTTATGAACCATAGATCATTTGGGGGCACTTTATCAAATTTTTAACAACAATTGCATAGATGGGGCAAACCACTTTAAATAATTATACACTCAGTCTCTCCAATAGACTCTTATAAGCATCTTCTTGATGGCTACTTGATCCATAAATGTCAAGCCAATGGCCCATATATCACATCAACATAGATGTTTTCCAAATTAAAATAATTGTCTTTTATGATTTAATAGTAATTTCAATTTCAAAGCTTCTATGTTCATAATGGGGTGTTGCTATCGTGTTAGTAATGCCAAGTTGAACACTCAACCAAGGATACAAATCAAACTTTCATATTTTGCAGATGTAGATTGTTGGAGGCTAACCTACCGATTCATAGGACAAGCGATGATCATATATAGATATGCCCGTTAATAATATTGTGGCTACTTTTCTTTATGGAATTGCATTGGCAGTGAAAAAATCTCCAATTCACAGTATCATAGGAGATAAGGGGCATTGTAGAGTCTCACTATGCAACATTAGTAGCCACGAGTCTTAAAAAGGTATCATCCATTCCTCAACAAACTTATGCATTTATATACTTGCCTATATTTGGTGCAGAGCATTGTCAGGGTAATCAACACTCATTAGCTTGAGCCAATAAAACAATTACATAGTAATCACACCATGTATATTTAAAAACCATCAATTTGGTCAAGGAAACAATTATAATTAAGAGAGTGTATTTTTATAGCATGGTTTTCATAGTGAACACATATAGAGATTATCTAAGTCATCAATTAGAGGTGAGAACAAGCCATAGGAATTTAAAGAATTGGCTTCCCAAAATTTTTACAACCAAGAGAATGTTGCAAGAAACCATCAATGATGTCAACAATGAAAAATCAATGCCAACTAGCGCACCACAAAGTGGGAATCAATGTATTACCACTCAGTAGTTCAAATGATTTATAGAGACCATAGATCAAACCAATAATCCAACAAGCACTTAATTCCCAATGGGAGATTAATTTGATGGTTGAATGGGTGAATGTTGACATGCATTATCACTAGGAAAATTTCCAGGTGTTGGAAAATGTATTTATATTAGGGGAAACTCACACATGAATCCTACATTGAATTGAAAATAGCGAGGAAACCCATGTTGAGTCCTGAAATTTATCATTTTTTTACATCCTTTTATTGCCTGTTCACAACCTTTCCCTTGACTTTTATCCCTTTCCACTCTTTTGTAATTCTATTTTACTCCATTTTAATATTTTATGTGGGATTAGGTTCAAGTTATTTTCTAATGCATCATTTTAGTATTTTAAATGAATTTATGATTAAATATTAGAAAAATAGCACGTTTTCACTTATCTATGAAAGTTGGGTGAGTTTGGTGATGATTAGAGGTACATTAGGCCTTGAAACAATGCAATTTTTTATCACCTAGCTCCAAATTCGAATTTCCTCTTCAATTATTGAAGATTTGTGATGGATTTGGGATAATTAATGACTTATCTTGGATATGAAAAGAATCTTGGAAATTTGTTATTTAATATCTTGGAGATATTCATGAGAATGTATTTAGAGATAATTAGAGATATTTTATTGCTAATTACTAGCAAATGGTTTTAAAAACATAAGACATACATGGATATGAATAAATTATTGTTTATCTTAGTTTCAAAGCAAGTTTATGTATAAATACGAGTGCTTTATCCATTCCAAATGGAGGACTCTTGTAGCATATGTCCAACTTATGATGGAATAAAATAAAACTTCTTAATATTCTTTCCATATAGGCTATCATTCTCTAGTCTTAGATGTACAATGTTTTGATTTAGTTTAATATGTTATAGGATAAAAAAAATATTTGTTCTTGGGATATTGAGATCACTCCAAATAGAACATGGTGGTCTTTATTTCATTTTATACTCTTATTTGTTTTATGCAATCTTATTTCATGGTTATTTTTTACATTGATGCAAGTGTGGTGTGTTTCCTCTTATCCAAGCTCACTGACAAGAAGAGTGATAGTTCATCGAAAATCATACAAGAATATAACTTGGTGACAACAAGGTCTCTACCTGGTAGCATGATCACTTAAAAGTACATGAACATTGCCAGGAGTGATTAAGCTTGTTTTTGTTTTATCATTTTCTTTGAACTTTCCTCTTATACATTTCATATTCTCCTTACTCTAGAACTTGAATTGAATCCTCTATTTTAAATTATGATTTTGTTTTGTATGGCTTATAATTACTTAGGTTGATTCTTCCAATCATTTATTGAATTAATGAATAGAGTATTGCCATACGAGTCATATAACCATAGAGTTAGATGAAACCCTATGACCTACATTGCTACCATTGAAGCTATAATAAACCTTGATTAAAAGACTAGATTTGATTCTATTTTGAATGGTTTATGCTTATTTAGGTAGATTCTTCTAATCATTTGTTAAATAGTGAACAAAGTATTGCGAGAAGAGTCATCTAACCATACAATTAGATGAAAATGTTTGCTTGGATTGTTACCATTGAAGCTACATTAGACCTTGATTATAATACTACATTTGATTATGTTTTCTATGGTTTATGATTACTTGGATATATTCTTTTGATCATTTACTAAAATAGTGGATAAAGTATTGTCACAAGAAGCATATATCAATAGATTGGAAAACTAGATTTCATTTTACTTTGACATTAAATTATAATATATGTTTATGCATACTAGTTTTGTTGGGTAATTTACAAAAGATGATTTCCTTCATTGATCCAATATTCTCACTGGTTATGAATGTAGTATTTGTTATGTGATTTCCAATTTGCGCTTGTGACCTATACTTTCACTATTCAAGTCAAAGTAGAACTAGATCTTTGATACCAACCTATTTATAAGTTATTCCTGCAAATAGATAGTTTTAGAAAGGTAGTATTTTGAGAGATAGGAAAGCTAATTCTACACATTGTGGTTGCACTTCACATGTTAATGAACCCTAGTATATAAATTAATACCTATAATCTATACAAATAAATTATTTGACAACCCAATCACACAATAATCAACACCATAATAATAGAATTTTCACCCTTGAAATCCAAACAAGAAAAATAACATTTAATGGCTTCTTATTCATTTTTAGGAAAAAAAATCAAAGTATTAGTTGTACACTCTTAGCAAAGATTTTGTGAATTTTACTCACTATTAGCATTTTGCAAGTTGCTTGGCCTATAAACAACCTTAGCTCTTCACAAATATATTTAAAATCCCTTGTGTTATCTGATATATGAGCAAACTCCATCATTTACCCTTTTGGCTACTACCATTTCTTCTTCCCAAATTGCATTTTTTCCATTTCTTGCTAGTTGTATTTGCATCAAGCATCCATTGTTATTATAAGGTTTCCTTGAAATTCCAACCACTAGGCGATTTGTGTCACCTTCTTAAGGATTTTTCCCTTTTGACTTCAAGTTGATTGTTAACTTCAAACCTTTCCAAGGAATTCCTTTATACAAAGTTTGGAAGATATATTAATTCAAATCCATATTATATAACACCTCCTCATTCATATTATTTTAGTCCCTAGGAGTAGCATGTTATTTCCTTCTCCAACACACCCTTGATTTCTCGTAACCTTTATAGAAATTTCACCCTGGGTTGTAAATTTCTTAGCACATTTCCTTAAGAAATTATTGCTATTTTTTATAAGTGTAGAAATATCTTCTTCCTCCTTAACCTTCACTCTCCAAACTTGTCTTTTGGATGTGTGCGTCCCAAGATGTAGCTTTGGATAAAGCCTCCAATATTAGGTTTCCAAATGTCTAATCAACTTGGAATGTGTTGATAGGGATAATTGACTATGTGTATTTGTGAGGGCTCTCTCCAATAAACATTAGATAATTTTGCTTAGGTTTTACTAGTTGTACCTCGATCCAACATTTTTGTATGTTTAAATAAAAAGTGAGGCGCAACGATGTTAATATGTAAAATGCATAATGATACTAAACATAATTAACAAATTGATGATTTATACATATCATTGAACATATTTTTGCTTTAACCCTTCAATAAAAAATTAGTTAAGATAATAATTTAAATAATTTAAATAATTAGTTGCATTACCAAATTTTTTGGCAATGATTAACTAACTACAAGACCATGCTTTATTTTTTTCCATGTAACCAAGTATTCCACCCTCTAACTTGTAGGAAAGGGTAATATATTCTTCAAGTCTCAAGGTTTCTCAATAATAGGGATTAAAACCATTGCAACGATATACTCGATATGAGCTCAACATGTCACGCTTGCAGGGATTCAACTTGGGTGGGGAGGATAACAATGAGTTGTACTAACCACTCAAGATAAATCTATTTGATAACTATAATACTATACTTAAGGCTATATAAAAAAATAAATTCAATTAATGAGACATAGTAACTAAATAAGTTACTTATGAGTGAGAAAAGTATGCATTATAAAGTAAATGCTTGTACATTCCAAAACTTAGTAAATAAATATAATGATTTCAAATCACACATTTTAGAACTTGATTCTATCTCCAAAAAGCTTGGCTAGTAGTGGCTTCTCACTTGTTAACATTTCATAGAAAACTCTGCAAGATGCACAAGCAAAAATGCCTTTATAATTTTAATTCATCTTCTTTACAGAAAAGCTAAAGGAGACGGGAAATCAATCACCTTAATACATCTAATTGATTATTCATTTCCCCTTCCTATATATGCGTTCCTCCAATGAGTTGTTTGTTGATGTTGCTAGAAATTTGTCAACCAAATCGATCTCCCGGATGTGAAGTCCCAATTAGACCTCATACCGTTTGGAGTGGGAGCCCCATTTGGAGTATTGGCCTCGACACCATAACTCAAAGGTTTGCCTTAGCTATAATGAATAACAAAAGAAAGTATGCACATAACCTTTGAAATTAACAAGTAAGTCGACATTGTGAAACACCAATTGTAATGTGTAAAAGGAGGTTTTCACGAGAGGGAAGTAAGAGTGAGTCTCTAGAAGGAAAGTGATAGTACTATCCTAAGAGAGGAAAACAAGAGAAAGGAAAGATTGTTAGTTATCTAATGAAGTAGTTCATGTAGACACAATGATCATTAAATAAAAAAAACACACATTCAACAAGATAAGCATCAAAGCCAAGGAAGTAGTTTAATTCATTTAGTACATATGAACATAACACATACCACAAACATCCAAAGAATACTATTACAATATTCATGATATGTGCATGAACATGTGTTGGCTCAACAAGCTTCTGATTATTAGGTGAAAGTTCCAAGTACACAGTTACAATGGTGAGACATTAACTCCAACGTTGGAACATTAAGTCACTTCTCGCTTCTCCAAAGAATGATCTTCTCTCCTATTCCAAGCTAGAGAAGCCAAGGCAAGCTCTATAAAGTCTATGACTCCAAAAATCTCATTGCTTGAGTTATGAGGGTGTATTTATAACAAATGAGGTGACTCTCCACCTCCCATGTGGCTCTTGAGCTTCTAATATGACTTTTCAAATTGGTATGTGACCTTTGAACTTCTATAAAACTCTTGGACTTTTCCTAGTGACTCTTTTGTCGACATTTGACTTTTCATATTCCACATGTGACTCATGGAATTCCACATATTTGCATTTTGTCATTTTTTTGAAAACACATCATTATTTTTTTGAAAACACATCATTACATATTTGCTAAATTGATAATGTGCTAAAAATAGAATGTCTAAAAATAGCAGTTTGGCCAGTGAGGTCATTGGCCAGCTTGAGTGAGAGGTGAAACTGCTAAAAATAGAAAGGTCTAAAAATAGCATTTCTAGATCCCTTCTTATTTATAACAGTCCCTAGTCTATCTATAGGAAGTAAAACTAATCTTGGTCTTAACAACAATTTGGAAATATTAATTAATTAATTCAGTTGAGTTAATTAGTTAAGGAAATTTGAATTTGAAGTTTTTGTGAGCATGCACATGAGTTGTCCCACTGATTGAGGAATTGATCCTTAATTTCCTCCACTGATTGGGGGAATAAGTATGAGTTCTATAGTGAGAGAATTAGTTGACTTAGTTCTAACTAGTCAAGTCCAGTTAGATTATTTTAACAAGCTGTTAAAAATAATAAAATATAGTTTGTTAATGCTTGCATGCATGTGACAACTATTATTTTAGATAATTGAGGATTCACTCATGGATAACTGTTGCATATCAGTTCTGTTAGAGACCCAATTGAGATCAGATGAGGGACAATGTACTATCAGATGCTTGGCTATTCCCATGGAATATTCCTTGCATGCATGAGGAACTAGTGTCCTCAAGGATTACGTAGTTGGACATATGGTTGACAACAGGTATGATTTGGGGCCAATTCACATATGGTTTGTAATTGGACCCCAATCAAAATTGCGCAAGGAAATAGGGGATTGATGGATGGTTGCCTACATATTGAGGCATAATGTGTTTATCATCTTCATCTTTTGATTGTAGGAAGTACAGGATAGCTCTTGAGCTAATATTTTTTGTAAACAAAAGAGGATTTCCACTTGATTGATAATACAGTGTTGGGGGTTTTATGCTAGTGCTTTCCCCAGTGACATATCTTTGTTATGTGTGATTATTTCTCTTGATCAAAAATATGTGTTTATGGTTGATGTTACTCATGAAATTGATTTTGCTTCCACTTAATGTTTTGTAGAAGTAGATCATGTGTTTTTCTTTAGTACATTGCATTACCAGTTTGATCTACAGGTGATATTTCTACATGGTTTCAGAGCACAATTAATCAAGAAAGAACAATATACTAGCAGGAGAAAGTCGAAGTTTATTATTCAGGATATAGATATCTAGTTCTTATCACAGTTCAGATTTCATCCAGATGGCCTTCATTGGGTTGAGGCTTGAGTATGCCCTTGATGGCAACTCAAACTACATAGCTTGGAAGGATCGCATGGAGGTAGTATTGGAAGATAATGGCATTAAGAACTTCATTGATCAACATGTCCCCAAGCTTACTGATGCTACTCAGGCTGCAGATTGGAAGAAGAACATGGCTAGAGCTAGGAGAATCGTCCTAGAGGGAGTTCGAGATCATATAGTCTCGATCCTCCATGGGAAGGAGACTCCATTTGCAATGTGGAAAACATTTAAAGATTTATATCAGAATACCAGTGATCAGAGGAAGCTGGCACTGAAGGACAAGCTTTGAAAGATCAAGTGTGAGAAGGGCGATACGATCACTACATTCCTGAACAAGCTCACCAACTACAGAGATGAGCTTGCAAGCGTAGGGATCACTACTGCTGATGATGATATGGTGAGTCTAACACTCCTTGGCCTTCCTAAGAGCTGGAATAGCTACCAGGACTCAGTGAATGGAAGGGAAAAACTGCCAGATTGGGAACGACTATGGTCGAATTTGATGCAGGAGGAGATCAGATGGAACACCAGAGATGGAACTTCTTCATCAAAGAATAATGATGAAGAGAACTTGGCCTTAACATCTAAAGATAAGAAAGGGAAAGGGAAGGCATCCCAATCAAAGTCTTCTCAAGGAGGGAAGAAGTTTGACAAGTCGAAGGTGAGATGCTTTCATTGCCATGAGTTAGGTCATTATGCTACTAGTTGCCTAAAGAGGAAGAAGTCCAAGAAAGGTTCCTCCAAGGAATCTGATGGTGATGCTCTAGCTTCACAGTTTGAGATGGATTTCTCACTTATTGCATACATGGTTTCATCTAGCATGGGATGTGTTGGTACTTGGATAGTGGAGCTTCATTCCACATGTCAGGTGACATTACTATTTTCAGCACTTTGGAGGAGAAGGATCTCCAGATATGGATCGAGATGGGCCATGATAGAAAGTACCATGTCTTAGGTGAAGGTACGATTGTGTTTCAGAGGGAGCATGGTTCTCCCCTCTCTCTTTCTAATGTTATGTATGTAACAGGGCTGAAAAAGAATCTTGTGTCTATTGCTATGCTTAAGGATAAAGGCTATGATGTAGTCTTTAGTTTGGGAAAGGTCTTCCTAAGGAATATCGACACTGGACAGACCAAACATATAGGGATTTGAGTTAAGAATCTCTATAAGTTACAGGTAGAAGACTGTGCTGCTTTGAGTTCCAAAGCAGAGGTGATGCATGGCCAAGATATTGGCGAGTTATGGCATAGGAGACTGGGCCACTTGCATCATGGGGCCTTGAAGATCATGTAGCAAATTTGTACCAGATTACCCAAGTGCAAGCTAGAGCAAGTGAGCACATGCAAAGGTTGCACTTTGGTTAAGTATGCAAAATCTTCTTTTCATAATCGGGATGGTAGAGCAAGAGTAGTTCTGGAGCGAGTTCATTCAAATGTATGCGGGCCCTTCTCTACAGCCTCCATCAGAAAGCAAAGGTATTATGTTATTTTTATTGATGATTTTTCTCGTAGATGTTGGATCTACTTCATGCAAAAGAAGGATCAAACCTTCTTGAAGTTTTGTGAGTTCAAAGCTTTGGCAGAGAAAGAATCAGGGATGAAAGTAAAGGCCTTGTGAAGTGATAATGGTGGAGAATATATTTCCCAGCAGTTTAAGGACTTCTACGCTTCAGAAGGAATTAAATGGGAACTCACGACACCTCATAACCCACAACAGAATGGGGTGGTGGAAAGGAAGAACAGATCTATTGTGGGCACAACTCGATCGATGTTGCATGACCAAGGCCTACCACTTTATCTGTGGGCTGAGGCATGCAATACAACAGTATATGTTCAGAATAGAAGTCCTCATCGTATTTTGGGGATGAAGACACCTATAGAGGCTTTTTCGGGGAAGAGACCAGATGTGAGTCACTTCCGCATCTTTGGATCACCAGTCTTCTGTCATGTGACCAAAGATGCTCGGAAGAAGCTAGACCCAACAACTGAGTTGGGAATACTTGCGGGGTACACTAATACACCTCACAACTATTGTGTGTTTCTGCCTGCTAGTTAGAGGACCGTAGTGTGCAGGGATTTGAAGTTCGAGGGAGCAGCAAGCCATGCGAGCATCACTTGAGAGGGAGCTCAAGTTGCATGGTGATGATGAGGAACTATTAGTTCCTAAGGAGGAGGAGCCTCCTAATGATGTGGAGCAGCCACATGTAGAGATTCCAATTGTGGAGATCACCACTACTGGAGAGTCTTCCAGAGAGGGGTGGAAACACTCACAAGAAGCTGACATATTGATGTAGGATGCGAGAGAGAATGTGGGGCAGCCATCCTCTCAACGCAGACAGAGGAGATCTCCTGATAGATACACTAGCTACATGGCCTTGGTTGGGGTGTGTGTAGTGACTGACCCTTCTTCTTTTGAGGAGGCAGTGCAACAGCTAGTTTTGGTGGATGCGATGGTAGAGGAGTATGATTCTGTCATGTAGAACAATGTATGGGATGTTGTTCCTAGACTAGGGGACAAGTGAGTGGTTAATTCCCGATGGCTTTACAAGGTAAAGCAGGCAACTGATGGTAGTATTAAGAAACACAAGGCAAGGTTTGTTGCCCGTGGTTTCTCACAGGTTGAGGGGATTGACTATGATGAGACCTTTGCTCCCGTTGCAAGGTACTCATTGATTAGATCGATTCTAGCACTGTCAGCATAGATGGGCTGGTAGATCCATCAGATGGATGTGAAGACAACATTCCTCAATGGTGAGATTGAGTAAGAGGTATACATAGAGCAGCCAGAGGGATTTGAGACCTTCGATCGTGAGTCACATGTGTGTCGGCTCAAGCGAGCATTGTATGGGCTGAAGCAAGCACCTCGTGCTTGGTATACCAGGATGGAAAACTATTTCACCAGGTTGGGCTTCACCAAGAGTGAAGCAGATGCGAACCTCTACCACATCATTGTAGATGGTAAGCTATTGATTATTGTACTTTATGTCGATGATCTAATTTTGACAGGTTATGATCAGTTGATCAAGTTTTTCAAGGCGGATCTTGAAAGAGAGTTTGAGATGAAGGACATGGGCCTCATGCACTACTTTCTAGGCATGGAGGTGTGGCAGAGAGATGGGGAAGTATTTGTGTCTCAGGGTAAGTATGCCAATGAGATACTGAGGTGCTTCCACATGGAGATGTGCAAGCCCATGGAGACTCTTCTAGCAGGTAACTGGAGGAAGGAGGATGCTACTTCAAGCGAGGTAGTAGCTGCTACAGTTTACAGGCAACTTGTGGGTTCACTCATGTATTTGGTGAACACATGACCGGATTTGTGCATGGAAAGTTTTAGGGGCTAATATTCGCCCAGTGGGCTAATTTTCCATTATTTTTCCACAAAAAGATTCGCCAATTTCCATTTTTATAAAAGATGATTCGCCCAAATTTTAGAATATAAA
>APFE030497625.1:203264-225414 GCA_000404065.3 Pinus taeda | reverse complement strand
GTGTGATAAGGTGCAGCTGAGGAAAGAGGACTGTGAAACCTCTTTATTTCATCATGGTTTGATTAAGTTGCTAGTTTTAGATGGCCTCCAAAAGATAGGCAGAGACTGGAATTTGTTTATTTTCATGGTTGGTTTCCAAAGAAAGACTGGCCTTACTCCACAACCAGCCAGAGAATTCACCATAGCTGAGCTTCAAAAGGAAGTAAGAGCTAAAAATCAAACCAAGTCACAGCTAAGAAAACCAGTGAAGCCACTAATCATTCAAGAACAACCTCAGAAATCAACAAAGGAAAAAACTGAGGTTAAGAAGACTGTACCTGAAACAAGCAGATCTGAAGTAGTCTTAAGGGTAAGGACAAGAAGCCAAATAAATAAGGAAAAAGGTAAAGCCATAGCTGTTGAAGAGAGCCCAGTGTCTAAGGCAAGCTTGAATGATTTATTACAGGCCATTGAATTCGAGCAGTCTGAACCAGTTCATATTGATTTGACACAGTCACCGCAAGAAGGTAACAAGAAGTCTAAGGCCTCAAAAAGGCTTAAATTCGATAGAACTTGTAGAAGCTATGAGCTGATAATTGATAGAACTCCCACCTACAGAGTTCAAGCCGAATCACGACCCCTTGACCAGAACAGAGGAGTGGTGTGAACCAAATTTCAAGGGCGCAAACAAGACCGAGCTGGAGAAGGACCTAGAAGAGGTCATAAACAGCTGATGTCCAGGACATTATGCTCATGACTTTGTGAATCCAACATGTCCATCATGTCTATATTGTACCTTTTTTTATCATGAGACGGAGGATTGTCCTACGTTGATAGCTAGGATGCGCGACAAGGGAGCGCTCCCACCTCCCCCAACTCAGAACCCGCAGATGTTGAGGTCTGAGCCACGCGAGGAAGACTCAAATGTGAAAATTATGCTCCGAAGTGGAATTACGATGGGGGACGATAAAGGAAAATAGCTCGAAGATAGTACTTCAGTTCACAAGGCTCCGACGAAGGAAGCAGAGTTTGATTTGGAGTACGCTAAGCATGGAAAATTTTAGGGGCTAATATTCGCCTAGTGGGCTAATTTTCCATTATTTTTCCACAAAAAGATTCGCCAATTTCCATTTTTATAAAAGATGATTCGCCCAAATTTTAGAATATAAAATTATTTTACCTTAAAAATCGCCAACGTTATATAAAGACTATATATAAAATGATTATAAATTTGAATGATTTTACAAATATATCAATGAACATTTTATAGTTTTCATATTAGGGATTAGTGAGATTCGCCAATTTTTTAAAGTTCAAGAAAATTTTCCATCCTTAAAATTTTCCTTGGCGGTGAACCAGCTGAGTCAAGTTATGGTTCAGCCAACCAAGTTATTTTGGAATGCGGAAAAGCATGTGCTGAGATATCTCAAAGGCACTACATAGTATGGATTATGGTACAGGCGGACAGAGGGAGTGAAGCTCCAAGGCTTCACATATGCAGATTGGGCAGGTAGTCCATCAGACAGGAAGAGCACTTCTGGAGGGATCTTCAACCTTGGGTCAGCTGCAGTTTCTTGGTATAGCCAGAAACAGAGATCAGTTGCACTTAACACAACAAAGGTAGAGTACATGGCAGCTAGTTAAGCTGCATGTGAGGCCATCTAGATGCGGAAGATTCTAGTGGGATTGTTTGGTCAGATGATGGATCCTACAGTGATATATTGTGATAATCAGAGTTGCATTAAACTCTATGAGAATCCAGTGTTTCATGATAGGTCCAAGCATATAGATATCTGCTATCATCATCTATGGGATTGTGTGGTCACGAGGATCATGATGTTGCACTACATTTCGACCAAGGAGCAGGATGCAGATATTTTGACAAAGGCATTGTCAAAAGGAAAGTTTGAGTTCCACAGAGACAGGATCAGGGTTGTTGATAATCCCTTTCTTGTTGAGAGGGAGTGTTTAAAAGTGGGCAACAAGAAATGCTAAATTTAGAAAGTGCTAAAAATAGAATGTCTAAAAATAGCAGTTTGGCCAGTGCGGTCATTGGCCACCTTGGGTGAGAGGTGAAACTGCTAAAAATAGAAAGTTCTAAAAATAGCATTTCTGGGACCCTTCCTATTTATAGTAGTCCCTAGTCTATCTATAGGAAGTAAAACTAATCTTGGTCTTAACAGCAGTTGGAAATATTAATTAATTAATTCAGTTGAGTTAATTAGTTAAGGAAATTCGAATTTGAAGTCTTTGTGAGCATGCACATGAGTTGTCCCACTGATTGAGGAATTGATCCTTAATTTCCTCCACTGATTGAGGGAATAAGTATGAGTTATATAGTGAGAGAATAAGTTGAATTAGTTCTAACTAGTCAAGTCCAGTTAGATTATTTTAACAAGTTGTTAAAATAATAAAATATAGTTTGTTAATGCTTGCATGCATGTGACAACTATTATTTTAGATAACTGAGGATTCAATCATGGATAACTGTTGCATGTCAGTTCTGTTAGATACCCAGTTGAGATCAGATGAGGGACAATGTACTATCAGATGTTTGGATCTTCCCATGGAATATTCCTTACATGCATAAGGAACTAGTGTCCTCAAGGATTGCGTAGTTGGACCTATGGTTGACAACAGGTATGATTTGGGGCTAATTCACATATGGTTTGTAATTGGACCCCAATCAAAATTTCGCAAGGAAATAGGGGATTGATGGATGGTTGCCTACATATTGAGGCATAGTGTGTCTATCATCTTCATCTTTTGATTGCAGGAAGTACAAGATAGCTCTTGAGCTGATATTTTTTGTAAACATAAGAGGATTTCCACTTGATTGATAATACAGTGTTGGGGGTTTTATGTTGGTGCTTTCCCCAGTGATATATCTGTATTATGTGTGATTATTTCTCTTGATCAGTTATATGTGTTTATGGTTGATGTTGCTCATGAAATTGATTTTGCTTCTGCTTAATGTTTTGTAGAAGTAGATCATGTGTTTTGCCTTAGTACATTGCATTACCAGTTTGATCTACAGGTGAAATTTCTACATACACTCCACATCATGTGGAAAAACCCATTGACACATATGACATTGTGATGACACTTGTACAAGCCATAACTTGGAAATGATGACATGGAAATTCATCATAATGTGACATTACCAAGTTTCTCTTCTTGTTGCTTCCTTGATATGTTGATGAATGATCTTGCTTGTGCTTCATTGCCATCCTTCAAGATGTTGATTGATATGGAGCCATTATGTGATCTTGATTTTTAATCTTCTGCCGCAAACTAGTGTCCCTTCATCTTCTTGCTTGATGACTTCTTCATGGTTCTAGCTTCACAAGTGTCTTATCATATAATCTCCTTTGCATCCTCCTTGAACATCATCCTGTCATCTCAAGATACAAAACCTATAGATGGAATTCACTCATTACAAGATGACATCCATCTAGAAAGATCTTAATCTATTTGATTCTCCATGCAATGCACTGACTGACCCAGAACAAGGTATTGGGTTGAGGAGGAGGCTTATGGATTACACAATTCATATTTCTAGGAGGCAATAACAAAGCTTTGGTGGCTATGACTACGTAATGCACAATATCTAAGGATCAAAGAAGAAAGAATGCACAATTGAGTGATTTAAGGAGACAATAATGAAGGATTTATCACTGAAACTACACAGTGCACACTTTGGGAGAAATGAAGGAACAAGACTGGGCAGTTGGGAAACTCAGTGACACAATGAGGAAGGATTTCTCACTATGATTGTGAAATGTGTAGTTCAGTGGGGCTAGCGACTGAGGATTGCACAATTGAGAAAGTCAAGAAGGCAGACGAGAAGGGCTTACTCACTGTGAATTGCGTAGTGTGTAGTCTTGGGAGGCCAATGATTCCGTAGTAGGGAAACTCAGTGAGACAGAGAGGCAAGATTTCTCACTAAAATTGTGAAATGCACAAAAAGAGACTGATTGGATAGGAAAATTACATAGTTTCTAAGGGAAAGAGGTTGACTGTGCACTACGCAATCCTTGAAGATAGTGAATGCATGATACACAGTTCCAATAGGAAGGAAAGGCTAATTGAGGCTTGAGACTACGCAATATGTAGTTCAAGGAGGTAGACCAGAGGGAAGTTGATCAGGGAAGGATCATCTTCATAAAATGACTACGTGTAGGCCAAAAGAGCCAAGAGATGGAACCATAACATGAATTGAATGTGAACACATACTCATAGATGATTAACCACTCGATAATGAAGCATTCAACACCCAAAATCAACATGTCCCCATCGAAACGACAACATAACAAAACTTACCTCCAAGTGAAACACTTAAGATACACTTTGCGACACAAGAGACAACACTAATGAAACAATTCTCACGACTTGGGGAATGGGTCTAATTCATGTCTCTGTGGTAGATAGAATGCATTAATACAAGAGAATGCATCAAAAATTCCCTTCAAGAATGTATAAATGGCTCCCTTAAGTAGATGCGACACTTCCCTAACTAAAAGATGACATTGCTCCAACAGCTTGGCCCTAGTTGATATCTGGGTCGAAGACAAACACATGTCAAGGGTGGGGAAGGAACCAGATACATATCAACTACCGAAAGGGCAAGTACCTAATCTCTCCTCTTGAATGGATGACATGGAGGTAATCCTTTAGGGTTTGGTTTTCTCCCAACTAGCTTCAGCAATCTCGGAGGGTTATTCAGGCTTGGGCGAGGGTACATAGTCTCCTTTTCTTTCTATTCCATCTCCTTCGGAGTTACAGAATTGGTCCCATGCACATCATTGTTCTGAAGAGCTTCTGAGTAGAGTGGGGGATCTGCTAATTGGGGTTTATGGTATGAACTAGGTAGTACAGGGGCCTCAACCTCCATCCTCCGTCTTGTTTGGGTCTGCTCTCGAGGGTTTGACGCATCTAAACACTGCCTCTATTGCTCACTCCTTGGGTTTCTTAAATGGAATTTCTAGGCTGGACATAGGACCTGAAGAAAATCGGGCCTCTCACACCGACAAAAACCCTTAGACTGATGGTGATCCTTTAAGTTCACAACCTAGAAGAGGGGGGAAAAGATCAAAGCTCTCCAAGATTTAGGATCCTGATAGGCTCCTGGTGTTCGGGGCAAAGATTAGCATGGCACAAACTGCCCTAATAGAGAGTACAATGCTGGTGGGCAGGGTCCATGGCAGGAATTACACACAAGCTCGCCTTATAAAATGGACTATCAAAGTTTGGAGGAACCTAATGGCTCAACTGCCGACAGTCATCACTCTATCTCGGGGCTAGTTCACACTCATCTTCCCGATTCTGGAGCTGATGGGTTGGGTATTAACCCGGTACTGGCATATTGAAATGACTCATGTACTGTTAAAACGATGGTCACTGCTGTTTGTTTCGAAGAAGGAAAACTTGGGAGTGAGAACGATCTGGGTTCGCCTCCTAGGCCCGCCTCTCCAATTCTAGGCGGAGTACACCTTCCGGTGCATTGGCGACGCTTTGGGCATGTATCTGGATCATGACAGGGCTTATCAGGACTTGGGATGCATGACTATACCCATAATTCTGGTATACTTAGACACTAGGGAGGGTCTGGTGGAGAGTTACTGCTTACAGATGGGAGAGGTCCTCAGGAGGCAGATATTGGACTACGAGGGTATCCCATTTCGTTATAGTAGGTGCCATGAGGTAGGGAATTTGTACAAATATTTCCCTATGCTCCCCAACAATCAGCCAGACCCTTTGAAGTCCCTAGTTTTAGCGAGCACCTAAACGTTGGAGATGGATTTCGCTTCTCTAGCAGACCCTCCTAGGGTACCTGGGTCGTGTCAGGATGGTTCGAGGGTGATGTCAACTTAGCCAGAATATAGTACCTTCGTGCCTCTAGTCACCAGAGCTCATGCCAAATAATCTACACATTTCTCAGGGAAAGGAATGCGATCGCTGATCGTCTTTCCAAAGAGGCTGCACAACTGTACAGGGGACAATGGACAATTCAAGATTTCAGAGATGATGCATTTTATCAATTTTTTCATCAACCATTCATCGAGATGGATGGTGACTCTTTATAATGATCTTCATGATGATTCAAATGTTTTTTTGATTTTGTTTTTTCACTCAGGTTTTATGGACTCGTGATAGACTATGTTTTAAATATTGTTTAAATTTTACTGCTTTATATGCTGATATATGTAAATATGTAACTGAACAAAGACTGTTCTAGTCACAAGTAAATGCATCTCATACATGACGATGATACAACATGTAATTTTCTTATGTTATTGATGAAAATTGTGCCTTTTTCCTTGGAAAAAACTAAAAGACGACACTCGCAATAGTAAGAAAAAGCGAAAATGACACTTGCAAAGGCTAAAGAAAGTGAAAGCAACACATTCCAGAGCAAAGATAAAGTGAAAACAACACTTGTTAAAGCAAATTCAAGGAAAAATTACAGTCGCAAAAGTGAAAGCAATGCTTATGAAAACAAAGGTGCACAAAAGCGACAATTGAGAAAACTCAATGGAATAATAATACATTTGCAACCAAAGTGAGAGAGACTATCAAGTGATATTGCACACTGATTGTTGGCATAGGTTGCATAGTGCATTTCCCTTATGGACTACACAGCCACCGTCAATAGTGATTTCACAAGCCTTCAGAAGCTACGCAATGGCTATCTAAGCTTGCATAGAAAGGAGTGCCTTCATGAATTCATTAAGCATCGATGATGTGTGAGAAATTGACTTTGGAACTTAGAATAAGAGAAGAAGAATTTAGCAATTTTTAAAACATACAATGACCATGAAGTGACTATGATTCGCATAGGAAAAAATATTGTAAGTTCCTTAGTAGGCTCCAAAATTAAAGTGTAAGCAAGATTTTGGAGGGTATTGTCGTAGCAACAATACTTTGCAATACACTGGTAGAACTATAGCTTCTCTGCTTTGGTCTAACTTTGTGCACAGGGTTTAATCTCTCAAGAAGTATTTATTCATTGTGTGGATTACTTTTGTTTTCCCACTTAGCCTGATTATAGATGTAGTCCCCTCTATTTCCTTTCTCATTTAAACACACTCGCAAAGCTTTTTGTATTGCAATTGTTTCGATTTAGAAGGGTAGTATAGTTGTGAGCTTAAGATGATCAAAGTCTTATTTTTCATCATGGGTGTTGCTCCGCTGCCAATGAGCCTATTCAGTACCCCAACGAAGTCACTATAAGAACACAAGCATAACTTCATCGCTAGTAGGCATGTTTAGCACCCCGACGAAGTTACTTTCTTCACCTCTCTGTGCATGAATCCTTTTCTTCTTTCACCCTTTATTTATTTATCTATTTAAATGTGCTTAGGCACTTATTTTTTTACCAGGGTGGAAGAGGGATCCTAACTTATTAAGAGCATAAGAGGTTGTTATTTTAGAGACGGTTGTATATACCTCTGATATTGATATGCTCATTATAGATTTCCCCTTTCCCTTATCTACATGATTGGATTAACAATACAAAACAAGGTTTAATTACAAGACCGAGTTAAGAATGAAGATCCTAGAATAGATACGGGTGTCATGGTTCTACTTATAGTTTTCCTTTTTGAATGGATCATATTTTGCATTGAGATGTCATTCACCATAAAAGATATGTAGGCTGAAACAAAGAAGAGGAAGACATATTAACCAAGAGTTTCTCATCATCACAATTGCGCTTTTAAAGGTTTTCCAGATTATGCTCTTGAGCTCAAAAGGAACATGTTTCATGGAGAGGATTATTAAACAAAACACGAAAGAAAAGACCTAACAAAACCACAAAACAAGATCAAAAGAATAAAGCAAATATAGAACTAAACTAAAAAGCAAGATGGGAGACAAAAGTAGGAAAGCAAAGGAAGGACTATAGGAAAGAAAGTGTAGGATGATTGTGCAAGGGAAAATAGAATGCAACTGGACCTACTCCTAACCTAAATAGCTAGAAGGTTAGGTCTAAGTATAATGAAATTTGTAATGTAGCCATCGTAGTTGTTCCCAACTCGCAAACACAAAGATATGAGAAATTAAAACCGATATAAAAAAATGTGCAAAAGAGAAGATAAGAACTTGAATAGATTGCACAAGAAATTGAAGGTCTTTCATATCAACAGAAATATGTATCGAAGGAACAAGACAAAGCTTCTTTGGCTCTGCAACTTAGGGTTTCTGAACGACCCTGCAATGGCGCAGTCTGAACCTCTCTGTCACCACCCTTCGTGCGCCCTCCTCATTGTAGCAGAAGACAGCCGTGATTAGCGGGCAGCAGCAGTGGGAAAAGGGAGCTGCGTGGGTGTGGAGTATGCAAACAACAGGAGATGGCAGTAAATAAAGAGTTGCAGGTTGAGGAAGCTTGGGAAATCCTGCTAACACATAATTAAAAGACAAGTGAAATGTAATACTGTTGTAGCGAGGATATGCAATCTGCCCTTTTGGCGGACGATCTCGTCCTACAACACAGCCCCATGACATCTTCTCTCTGCCCTACTGTCACTGGAACCTGCTGATCATGGGAGATTATGAAGCTATCGATTACACTGCTGACCCTCTGGAAGGTATACCTATCTGGCGTACCCCAAATGCTTTACGAGGTATGTATAACTAGGCTTCTTTTTCTATTGGGAATCCATCGCTCTCTTGTCTGGCATCTCATCCGATCCTTACACCTTCCCGACATGACCTCTCTTCTCCGGAAACCCTCAGAACTACGGTGGATTGCGCTCCCTCATACCCCCCCCCCTCCTTCTTTCTCTGCTTCTGTTCCAGATCACGTTCATACTGCACTGCCTCCCATCTCTTTCTCTGCTTCACAGTCTTCAGATCCCCTCCTTGGAGGTCACCCATGTCATCCTTCTCCCTCTGATCCGTTTTGCACTTCCGGTGGCTTCGCTATCCCGACATCCTCCTCTATCCCTCCTCCTATCTCAGGAGCCTCCTCGCTAACGCATCAAGCGCGGAGTTCACCACTGGATCCTAAACCAAAAAGGAAGAACAGATGTTTCAAGTCCAAAGCAGAGGAAGTCTTTCTCAGACTGGAGGAGGATGTCCAGTGGGGTGAGATTATGGATCATGCCGATAAAGTCTTGGTGGGCCGAATAAGGGGTCGGAAATACTCGGTTTCTCGATTGAAGGCATGGATATCTGATATTTGGGGACTCCATCTGAGGGATCCCCCCTTAGTACAGATATTAGCTAGAGGTTGGTTTGCAATAAAATTTGTCCTTGCTGAACACACAGACTGGGTCTTATCTGCTCATTGGCATTTCCAACATGCTCCAGTCCTCCTTAAATGTTGGACTCCAATGTTTGACCCCGAATCGGAGCTGATTGGCATTGGACCTATATGGATTCAACTCCCAGGCCTCCCTATACAGTATTGGTCTGAAGATATCTTTAGAAGAATCGAGAATGCATTGGGCTCTTACTTGGATTATGATCGATCCTTCATCCATACAGGAGTGATGACATATGCTCGTATTCTCATCAATTTGGAAACCAGGGGTGACCTTCAAGAACACATCTCTATTCACTGGAGGGACTTGGCGCGCAAACAGATTATCGATTACGAAGGGATCCCGTATAGATGTCGCCGATGTCACCAAGTTGGACATCTATATCAGGATTGGCCTCTCCTTCACAAGGGTACGCAGCGACCACTGGAAGAGGCTACTGTAGCTCCCCCTCACTCCCCTGATCTGCAAGCATCGGATGCGCCTTCAACGGAGCAAAACCAGGCTACTGATGCTACTCATGACCCTCCAGGCAGCGCTATTGATCCCACTTCATGTCCTTTGTCTGACCATTCGCAAGCTTTTCCTCATCAGGTGGGTGATGGTTCAATGATTCCTCATACCTCTTCCCCTCCGGCACATCCATTTCCCTCTAAAGGACCTGCTCCGCATCCGAACCGTTGCCCTCCTGGATCTGACCCTCTTTCGGGGATTCTCCCTCCCTCCCTCCATTGCCCCATTCCGCCTCCGGCTCCCGCTTCTCCCCCTTGTTCGCCCTCCATAATAACTCCATCCATATCCGCCTCCCTTGCTCCATCCCCCCCGCTTTCGCCTCGATATGCCCTCAGATCCAGATCTAAAGACAGAGGTGGAGATGCTTTCAGCCTTGACATTATATCAGCTCCTATTAAGCAATCTCGTGGTCGACCATCGTGTATTTCTAAAGCTAGACATACTGCCGATGTTGAAGTTGCCATTGGGCGACAACAAACCATCCCCTGGGCCCTTAGAGCAAAGCATGGCCCTGCCCCTCTTCCCTAATAAAGGTACTCTCTTTCAACTGCAGGGGCTTTGCTAGTTCCCCCAAGAAACTAGCGCTCAGGAGATTGCTCTCCATATCTCAACCAGATATCATTCTACTACAAGAGACCCTCTGTCCTGCAGACACTCTCATCCAGTCCTTCAAATCTTGGATGCCATACTGGACATTTCATGCTATTGATGCATCAGGGAGATCGGGAGGTTTAGCCATTGGGATCCTCAACAAAGCTATCAAGATCAGTAACATTTGGGGCGGTAGGGGCTTCATAGGCCTGGACATCTATGTACTCTCTATGGAAATGAACCTGCGTATTGTCAACGTCTATGGTCCATGTTCTAGCAGGGCTCCCTTCTGGAGTGCGCTACTTGAATATGACCTATTGAAGGAGGACAATATATTGCTTGGTGGCGACTTAAACTTCTCAATGGGTCAGTGTGAGTCATGGGGACACTCTGCCCTGTCAGACCCTTTATCGGACACCATATCCAACTTGTTGGAGGAGCATCACTGGGTAGACATACCCTCTGCCAGACTACAGCATACATGGACGAATAACATAAGTGGGAATCGGAGTTTGGCTAGAATATTAGAGAGGTTCTTGCTTAAAGAAACCCTCTATAACCATCTTCCTCGCACTAGGCAGTGGGTCGGCTCCGGCGGCATCTCCGATCATCGCCCTATCTTACTGGAGACAGCTGACTCCTATGACAGAATTAAGAGCCCTTTTAAATTCAATTCTACTTGGTTAAAGGATCCCTCCTATATACTCTTGGTCACCGAATATTGGCAGAACAATCCAATTCAATAACAGGAGGAACTCTCGACTGGATTTGTGAGGAAACTAGCTGAATTAAAGCGCTTGTCTAAGCATTGGGCACACCAGAAGCGGATCAGGGACGATCACACTTTAATAGAAGCTGAAAAAGCCATTGCAGCATACGAGACCTCTTATGATGGCATCTACACTATTGAAGGAAGCAAAGAACAGTTCAATTCCCTCATTACCGAGCGCACACAGATTCTGAAATGCAGAGATGAAAGCTGGCGGCTGCGCAGCAGGGCCATATGGCTTAAAGAGGGAGATGCTAATACTACTTTCTACCACAAGTTTTCCAACGGTCGAAAAGCCATCAATTCTATTTGGGAGATCAGGGATGAACAAAATCAATCTATTACATCTCAGAGGAACCTGGCCTGTTTAGAGATCAATCATTTTAAAGGAATTTATACTGCCCCCAGAGAGGCAAACATCCTGGAGATCATGCGAGTGGTAGAGCATTTTCCCAGATTCAGCCTTCAAGATGACACAAAGGAGCTCACTAAGGCAGTCACTATGGAGGAGCTAGAATCCACCATTAAGTGGTTCAAGAAGGATAGAAGCCCCGGTCCTAATGGCTGGACCATCGAATTCTACAGTGCATTCCTTGATCTGCTGGGCAACAATCTCCTCAATATTATTGAGCAAAGCAGAAGATCTGGCAGGATTTCATCAGCTATTAAATCCACCTTCATCTCTCTCATACCGAAAGCCAATCACCCTTCATCTTACAACGACTTCCGTCCCATCTCCCTCTGCAACTGCCTATACAAAATCATCGCTAAAATCATCGCCAATCGTCTTAAGCCCATTTTATCTCGCCACATATCCCCTGAACAGTTTGCTTTCCTCCATCATCGGCAGATTCATGAAGCCATCGCCACTACTCAAGAGCTCCTTCATACTCTCCATACAAAAAAACAAAAGGGCCTGATATTAAAGGTTGACCTATCAAAATCTTTCGATAGAGCCAACTGGCTCTACATCAGGCTTCTTCTGACTCATCTCGGCTTTCCCTATAGCTACACTAAATGGATAGTGGGCTGCATCTCTGATGTGCCCTACAACATTCTTCTTAATGGTGAAGCCACATCCTTCTTCACCTCTGAACGAGGGCTCAGGCAAGGTTGCCCATTATCACCACTTCTATTCCTCCTCATCATGGAAGGTTTGAGTCGGCTTATCATATCTGCCCGAGACAGGAATCAACTCAATGGCATCATCATCTCAGAGTATCTTTATCTTACACACCTCTTGTTTGTCGACGACATACTCATATTTCTTAATGGTTGCACAGGTGACACCACTACTCTCCAGAACATTTTTGCTCTCTTTCAACAGGCCACTGGCATGCAGATCAATGAGAACAAATCCACAATTACGGTGGTTGGCTGCTCACAACATGAATATACCTTTGCTATACAACGCTTCCCCTTCATCTCTTTAACATTATCTGAAGGCATCAAATACCTGGGGTACAGATTAAAACCTGTGGGCTATCGGATTGCAGATTGGTCGTGGTTAATAGCGAAGGTGGAGAAAAGATTACAGGTTTGGTATCACCGATATCTTTCCAGAGCCGGTCGATTGACGCTTATCAAAGCTGTCATTGAGGCCACCCCAGTATACTGGATGACCTTGGCATGGATACCTCGGGGCATCCTGAGCAGATTACGATCCATATGTGCTAAATTTTTATGGAATGGGCATCATACAGGGAAGAATTTTGCCTGGGTGAATTGGGCTACCATAGCAAAACCCAAGCGATGGGGAGGCTGGGGCATTAAAAACCTCGACTTCTTTGCAAAAGCGTTGGCTGCCAAACTTGGGTGGAGCCTCTTGACCACAGAAAGCCTATGGACTCAAGTCGCACAGGCAAAATACACCAAGCCAATGCACCTTATGGACTGGTTACGTCTTCAACACAACCCGGGCAGAAATACTTCAAATATATGGAAAGCAGTCCTCCAATCGTTGCCGCTGTTGAGGGACGGAATCACCTGGCGCATCAAAGAGGGCAACAGTGTCAGGATTGGAGTGGATCCGTGGGTCGGGTGCGGTAATTCGCACAGGTTACCAGATGAGATTTTAATGCACCTCCATGCCAATGGCATTACTCATATCTGGCAAATTGGGGATAGGGAAAACACTACCTTCCTTCAACAAGCGTGGGCTTCACCTCGCACATTAGAATTACCTGAACGTTGGCATCCTGTATGGCGGGATTATACAGAAGCTCTGTCGCAGGCCCACATTCGACTTACTGACGGTCATGACGAATTAATTTGGGCAATCGCACCCCATGGCACCTATTCGCCCAAGCTGGGATATATCACTCTAATGGAGCCATATAAGCCCGCAGTTATTCTCCCTGTCTGGAAAGCGCTCTGGAAATTCGATGCTTCCCCCCGAACTCGCCTCCTTATGTGGAACATCCTTGCTGATAAAATTCCAACAAGTATAAACCTCATGAAGCATGCTTTCCACGGGCCGTTCAGATGTCATTTGTGCCGATCAGGTGAGGAAAGCACTGCACATTTGTTCCTATTTTGTCAGGCCACAGTAGCATTTTGGCAGAGCATAGTTATACACTATCCATCCCTCAAGCCCTGGCAGGGACAAAATCTCATGGATACATGTAGCGACTGGTGTCGATCCCACACAGGCAAATTCATCAACATGCCTTTACTTGTTTGCTGGGCAATATGGATTGCCCGAAACCAGGTTATTTTTCAAAACAAGGAGCCACAGTAGCCTGTCATTCTGAGACACACTATAGCAGATTTTGATTTACTTCCCACAACCGTACCTAAAAATACCATGCGTACCTTTCGACAAATCAACTTGGATAAATCGAAGCCCTGGGCGTTTTTCGACGGCTCTGCACAAGAAATAGGTTGTGGTGGTGGAGCGCTCCTTTATCTCAGTGATACCCATTGCTACAAGATTCAGATAAATCTGGGTCGTGGTACCAACAATTTTGCCGAATTATGTACTGCAAAGCATATCATCCACTTTTCCATACAGAAACATTGCAGCCATCTACAGTTATTCAGAGACTCTCAAATCGTTTGCAATTGGTTGAACGATACAGCTCACTGCCATACATACTCTCTGAGCCACATTCTCCTAGAGACAAAAAGGCTGATATCATCATTGGAATCCTTCAACTGCAGCCACATATACAGAGAACAGAACACCGAGGCGGACCAACTTTCCAAAGCAGCTACTCATATACAAAGGGACGACTGGCTCATACAAGAGGACATTGATGGATCATCTCATCAATACTACCACAGACCTTTCCACGATATTCCATAGGTTCGGGCTTGCTCCCACTCACTATCTATGATTTTATGTAGCTCATATGACCAACTGTAATTTTATATTTTTACATCAATATGTATCTTTACTAGAACTGATGGGCTCTCTGCGCAGAGCCGGAATGTGAAATTATTATACAGGATTTAGCTGTTAGGACTCTGTATCAGTCGATAATCGCTACACAATCTTGAATGCAACTGCATCTGTAAAATGTAATTTCTCTTTTAATAGAAGTTATGATATTTTCCTTATGGGAAAAAAAAAACAGAAATATGTGTCACAACAACTAGATTTAACCAACCTGCAACCTTAGCTTTTCGATTAAAACCACAATCAAACAAACCTGGAAGGCTTCTTGTGAATGTATCTTCTTCTGTGTTGTCCTTCTTAGCAAGCATGAAGAAAGACTGAAGCTTGTTATTAGAAAAAGGGATTGCTAAGTAAGATGCTTCCAGGCAATCATAGATTTGGTCATGAAATCCAAAACAATCCTCTTGAAAACCTTGAAATCCTTGAGAAGATTAATTTTCAATTAATGGCTTGGAATCATGATAATAATCTTGTTAAAGAAATTTGATCTAGTCATGTTTATAAATATTGTCAAGATAGTGAAGACCTGACATAACCAACTGCGAAGGATGAAGTGCCTCAACTTCTTGACAAGTATGTGAATAGTGTGAGGATCAACCATAAGGACCAGTCGATGTAAAACAGTTATCATCAGATATTTGAGTGGGAAAATGATTAGTTGCGTGAAATCTATTAGGAAAAGAGTAATGATTAGGATTGTCGGTTAGTGGACAATAGAGATAGATCAATTTGAACAGTTTCATAAATGCTTTGGACAACATAATCATCTTACACACATGTTAAATGTAACAAACCATTTCCTTGTAACTAGTTACAAATTAAACCATCATCACAATCATCAGACGAATTGAAAATGAATGCTAGTATGGAAAATACATGAAACTAGTCAGGACACAATGGTTGAACATGCATATCAATTTGGGGAAACAATTTGTCAAGAAGAGGGATATGATTCACCAAATAATTCAAGTATTCACTAACACTCAAAAGGATATATTTTTCCTTAATGAAAATGATTAACATCATAACATTCACAAAAAAAAAACTAGGAGTTGATTATCTTCAAAAATATCTGGGAGGTATGAATCCTTCAACCAACAAGAATCTCTGTCATGATAATTAAAAGAATAAGATTTAGAACTTCGTGCATCCATGAAATACATACACTCCAAACCCGCTTTTGATACAAGAGATTTGCATGGAGATGAATTATCTAAAACAAAATCCTTAATCTGATAAAAAACTAAATCTTGAAAGTTAGAAAAGCTATATATGAAATAATGAAAATATCTCAAGAAGGAGTGTGCATTTAGTGAAACCATGCAAAGAAAAGAATTTTGCGAGAAAATCCATATCTGGCTTAATTCGAGGATCTCACCATAGTTGCGAGCAATTGACATAACCATCAACGAAAGTTGAAGTGCCTCGATTTCTTGACAAGTTTCATAACTTTCAATGATTGTAGGATTGTATTATGAAGATTGGATCAATTCGTGTACGATACGTGGACAACTACTACAAGTAATTTCAACAAGATCACTACTCTCCAAATGGTAACCATCTACATCACTAGTTTGATAGGATTTTTCAAATTCAACAAGAATATCCTCAAGTCAAAAGATTCTTCTAATTTCTAACTTAGAGATGTATAAATCAAAGAAAGCTAATGAGCAACCTAATTTGAAGAGTTTTCCTCATGCAAAACAAAATATTGGAAGGAATGGGATGAATGTTCAATGATTTGATTATTCTCTTCTTCACCATGGATAACCTCACCACCTTGTGTCAATTCAAAACTCTGCTGATCAGATGGGAGATTTGAAGAACATGGCATATTTTCATCAAAATGAATTGGACATGAGGAATACTAAGTTGAAGAGGAATTTTCCATAAGAAAATCACCTTTAACCGAATCAGATTCTAGATCTAAATATTTAAAATCAAAATCTTCTTGAGAAACTGAAAGATTAGTTAACACACTTGGAAATTCATTATCATATGCATCAATGGAGTCATCATCATTAGAATGATGGTTTCCTAAGACTTTAGATTGATTAAGAGAATTGATTTCATTTGATTGATTGCCGAGATTACTATATTATATATCAACTAAGAATGGATGAACATAATCTCGACATAGATAATTTTGAAAAAGGCAAGATAGATCGAGAGAATCCAAACCTTTCTGCTCCTATACCCGTGAAATGTGACTACTTTGCACTTGATCATTGTTTGGATTAGAAAACTAACAGTAAAGAGAGTTTAAATAGTTTGATCAAGTTGATTATGAGAAAAGGATGATAGAGGATAGCAAGAGTCCCTTGAAGAGATCATAATTTCAACCAAATCAGGTTCAAGATTAAAGTTACAAGTTTTAATTCCATGTTGCAAAATCAAGGGATTGACCTTCACCCTGAACCATTCCAAATCATCCTCAATCAGATCCAGATCATGGGAAGTGGATGAAGGTTGAAAATAAGGATTAACAATCTGATTTCTAGATTCCCCAACTTCAACATAATCACGAGGAGGCACCCAAATTGGTATTGGGAAAGGAAGAGGACAAGGGACAAAAGGAATAGTAGGTTCATCCTCTAAAATTAGATGTGCCTTATGATTTGAAAAAGTTGGGAGAGCATAATCACTAGAAGATTTAGATTCACAATGTTTGAAAGAGTTTGGAACCAAATGTCGAAACTTTTCTTTTAAGAAATCCCAATCCACATCTTCTTTAGGAAACTCATAACACAAGTAAATAAATATATTAGCAAAATCCTCAATTGACTCATCATGATTCATCCTTAGTTGATTAATCCTTTTATAAACATCTTGATAATCATACCTATCAAAGGCTTGATGAAGCTCCTTGAAAAGTGTTTAAATGAATGAATGGAAGCATATGGTAAGGTATGCCACCATTGGATAACTTGACCTTAAAGTGTGAGGAATAATAATACACAAGCAACATATTCACAATCAATTTCATAAAAACTGCAAAAATTGAGAAAATGAGATGTATGATTAGTTATGGATGTAAAATCCTCGTCATCAAACTTCAATTGAGACAAGTTATACAAAGATTCTTCGAGGATTAAAGTTTACAATCAGACTTATTAGAAAAACATCACAGGAATATAATTTGGAATGGGTCATTGAAGATAAGAGACTCAAAGCAAACTTAACAGGAAAAACTTGTCATTTGGTCCTCCTTCTAGCATTAATTGTTGACAATTCTAAAAATCCTTCAACTAAATGGGTCTCCCTGATGTGAAGTCCCAATTAGATCTCACATTATTTGGAGTAGGATCCCCATCTGGAGTATTGGCCCAACCACCATAAATTAAAGGTTTGCCTTAGCTGCAATGAATAACACAAGACAATATGCACATAGCATTTGAAATAAACAAGTAAGTTGACACCATGAAACACCAATTGCAATGTGTAAAAGGAGGCTTTCACGAGAGGGAAGTAAGAGTGAGTCTTTAGAAGGAA
The DNA here is from genome assembly GCA_000404065.3 of Pinus taeda. NCBI lineage: Eukaryota > Viridiplantae > Streptophyta > Pinopsida > Pinales > Pinaceae > Pinus > Pinus taeda. The sequence goes on along the minus strand of APFE030497625.1, from coordinate 207,407 downwards.
AGTAATAACACTGTCCTAAGAAAGACACACAAAATCAAGGAAAGATTCATTAGTTACCTAGCGAAGTAGTTCACATAGACACAACGATCATTAAAAAAAAACAACACACGTTTAACAAGATAAGCACCAAAGGCAACCAAGTAGTTCAATTTCTTTAGTATATATGAACATAACACATACCACAAACATCCAAAGAATAATCTTTCAATTTTCATGATACGTGCATGAAAATGTGTTGGCTCAACAAGCTTCTAATTATTAGGTGAAAGATCCAAGTACACAGCTACAATGGTGAGACACTATATCTAATAGTGGAACATTAAGTCACTTCTTACTTCTCCAAAGAGTGATCTTCTCTCCTATGCCAATCTAGAGAAGCCAATTCCAACTCTCTAAAGTTTGTGACTCAAAAAACCCATCGCTTGAGTTATGAGGGTGTATTTATAAAAAATGAGGTGACTCTCCACCTCCCATGTGATTCTTGACCTCCCTCATGACTCTTGAGCTTCTAATATGAATTTTCAAATTGCTATGTGACCTTTGAACTTCTACAAGACTCCTGGACTTTTCCTAGTGACTCTTTAGTCCACGTGTGACTTTTCATATTCCACATGTGACTCTTTTATTTCCATGCATTTACAATTTGTCATTTTTTTGAAAATACATAATTACACTCCACATCATGTGGTAATATCCAACAACACATATGACATTGTGATGACACTTGTACAAGCCATAACTTGGTAATGATGACATAGAATTTCATGATGATGCGACATTGCCAAACTTCTCTTCTTGCTACTTCCTTGATATCTTCGTGAGTGGTCTTGCATGTGCTTCATCTTCATCCTCCAAGATGTTGATTGATATGGAGTCTTTATGTGATCTTGATCTTTAATCTTCTATTTCAAACTAGTGTCCCTTCATCTTCTTGCTTAATTTATTCTTCATGGTTCCAACTTCACAAGTGTCTTCCCGTATGATATCCTTTGCCATCTCCTTGAACATCATCCTATCATATCAAGATACAAAACCTGCAGATGGAATTCACTGATGACAAGATGAAATTCATCCAAAAAACTCCTAGTCTATTTGATTCTCCATGCAATGCACTGACTGATCCGAAACAAGGCACTGGGTTGAGGTGGAGGCTCAGGGGTTGTGCAATGCTTAGTTCTAGGAGCCAAGAATGAAGATCTGGTGACTGTGATTGTGCAATACATAGTATTTGAGGGCAAGAGGAGGAATGTTGTGTAATTAAGGGAGTTAAGGAGACAATAATGAAGGCTTGCTCACTGAAACTACACAATGCACAATTATGGAAGACAGGAAGGCACAATACTGCACAGTTGGGAAAATCAATGAGACAATGAGGAAGGATTTCTCGTTGTGATTGTGAAATGTGTAGTTTAGGGAGGCTAATGACTAAGGATTGTGTAGTTGAGCAAGTCAAGAAGGCATGAAGGAAGGGACTACTCATTGTGATTGCACAATGCACAGTCCTGGGATGCCAATGGCTATGCAGTTTGGAAACTCAGTGAGACAGAGAGGCCATATTGTTGACTAAAATTGTGCAGTGCGTAGAAATAGATTGACTGGAGATGAAAATTGTGTTGTTTCTAAGGGAAAGAGGTTGATTGAGCACTATGATTGCACACTGCATAGTCCTTGGAGGCAATGATTACACATTGTGTAGTTCCAAGAGGCAAGACAGGCTAACACTGTGCAATGCACAATTCAGGGAGGTAGATCGAAGGGAGGTTGATTGGGGAAGGATCATCTTCAGAAAATGACTAAGTGTGGGACTAAAGAACCAAGATATGGAACTCAAACATAATGTGAACGTTATTACACATTCATAGATGATCAACCACTTGAAAGTGAAGCATCCACCACCCAAAATCAACATGTCCCCATCGATTCAACAACAAAACGACGCTTACCTCCAAGTGTGACACTTAAGATATACTTTGCAACATAAGTGATGACATTAATGAAATAATGCTCATGACTTGGGAAATGGGTCAAATGTGTGTCTCTATTATAAATAGAATGTATTAATGCAAGATAATGCATAAAAAAAATGCCCTTTAAGAGTGTACAAATGACTCCCTTGAACTAGATACGACACTTACCTAACCAAAAGATGGCACTAGGAATAATAATAAAAAGCGGAAACAACACTTACAAAGGTTAAATAAAGTGAAAGTGACACATACTAGAGTGAAGATAGAGTGAAAATGACACTTGTTAAAGTGAAAACAACGAAAAATGACAGTCGCAAAAATGAAAGCGACACTTACAAAAACAAAGGTGCGCAAAAGCGACAGTTGAGAAAACGCACTGTAATAGTAGTACAATTACAACCAAAGTGAGAGAGGCTGTCAAGTGATATTTCACACTAACTGTCGGCATAGGTTGTGCAGTGCATTTTCCTTATGGACTGAGCAGTCACTATCAATAGTGATTGCGCAAACCTTACCTTTAGGAGTTGCAGAACGCCTATCTAAGCTTGCATATCAATGAGTGCCTTCATGGATTTATCAAGGATTGAGCATGTGTGAGAAAGTGACTTTGAAACTTAGAATTAGAGAAGAAGACTTTAGCAAATTGTAAAACATCAACTGACCATGAAGTGACTATGATTCACATGGTATGGAAAATCGTAAGATCCTCAGTAGGCTCCAAAATTCAAGTGTAAGCAAAATTTTAGAGGGTGTTGTCGCAACGACAACATTCCCATTTTCTCCCACTTGGGGGATCAAATCTCTTTGAACGTAGCTATTGATCACACGAGAACTTTACTGATTACCCACTTTTTTTCAGGTAGCAAAAAAATCCTCAGATTTTGAAAAGCGTTGATTTAGAATACATTTTTTTAACATATTTTGGACACTTTAAATTTTCTTATGTATTTAAGTATGATTTTTTTTTTTAAATGTTAGTGATTTTCATGTTGATTTTGAAAAGTATTGATGCAACATAAACCCATTTTTTTAAAGAGCTTATTTTTGACATTTAAATTTTCTTATGTATCAAGTATGAACATTTTTTTTTTAAATGTTAGTGATTTTCATATTGATTTTGAAAAGTGTTGATGCAACATCAACTTTTTTTTTAGAAGGCTTATTTTTGACACTTTAAATTTTCTAATGTATTAAGTGTGGATATATTTTTTTAAATGTTGGTGATTTTCATGTGGATTTAGAAAAACATCACCATTTTTTTAAGACATATTTTAGACACTTTAAATTTTCTCATGTCTTAATTATGCACAATTTTCTTTTTTTTTTTTAAATGTTGATTATTTAACCATTTTTCAAGTTGTCCTATTCCTTTTCTTGTTTTTCCACCTAACATGTTTGTTTTTTAAGGTTTCCAAGAACATGTGTTTTTGTTTCCTTGTAATGCTTTTTTTATAATTCTTTTGCAAAGTTAAAAAAAAATAATAATTATAAATTAAGTTAGGAATACAACTAAGAAAATGACAAATAATAAATAAAAAAAATAATAATCAATGATAAAAAAATCAAATATTAAAAAAGACAAAAAAAACAGTAAAGATTAGAAAAAACAAAATTAGTCTCGTAAAAAAATAAAAAATTTAAACAAAAGATAGAGAGTTAAAAAAATAAAAAATGTAAAAAAACGCTAATTAAGATATTTTAATACCAAAAAATAAATAAAAATAATTGAATTAGAATAAAAAAACAAACAAAAATAAATATAATACATAAAATAAAATTAAGAAATTAAAACTATAAAACAATTTCTTAAAAAATAATAAATAATTGAAATTAAAAAAAGACACAATAAAAACAATGAAAAGAAAAATTTAAAAAAATTAATTAAAAAAAACGTTAAAAAATCAGGGCCTCGATGACCAATGTGGATTCCGGGACTTGGCGATTTCCAGAGCCTGCAAGTCCTTGGGCCTTCTCCCACCGCCTAGACTCAAGGACCCGCAGACGGTGCCTGCCCAGGGCCCGATTTTTTAATGCTTTTTATTGAATTTAGTTTTTTTAAGTGTGTGTGTGTGTTTTTTTTTTTTTTTAAACTATATTGATTGTGTGCCTTTTTTAATTTCAATTTATTGTTTTTTTTTGAAGAATATTGTTTTAATAGTTTTTAATGTTTTTATTT
>APFE030497625.1:91039-184637 GCA_000404065.3 Pinus taeda | reverse complement strand
CTAAAATGCAGTATAAGATGATAAACAAATGTTTAATCTTCTTTTGGCAATGAAAATCCTAGCTACTAAGGAAAGAGAACTGAGGGTCTTTCAATAAAGAGCACAGAGCACACACTAAATGCACTGTCCTAAATCAAACCAAGCAGTCTAAATGCAAATGCACATGCATGTATTTGTTTTCAAGCCTTCTTAATGTATGAATGACGATAAGAAAGCTAAGTGCAAATCTAAATTATTTTCAAAGCGACAATACTCAACAAATTTCTTTTCAAAATGAAGTGAAGGTAAGGGAGACACTTTGCGATTTCAAAATTAAAATTGCTTTTCGACACTTTAAAAACTACTAATTCAAATCATATACAAGAATACCTGTATAATCGACTATCAAGAACAATGGGATTCTCTTCTATAACTGAAAACGACAGTTACAACACTTTCAGATTAAGAAACGACAGTCCGACTATGCTACTTCTTTGCAAAAGAGAACTGAAAATGGCGCACAATACATAAAAACACTTACAGTTCTTTGCACAATGGAGGCGGAATGATGTAAGAGAAGGGGGTTTTCACAGAGATACATTGACCACAGACAATAAAACTCCTGAATAGGACTGAAAATAGCGAGGAAAAACCAAAGCCTGAAGGTAAAGTTAACCTTCCCTGACCATCGCACCTGTCACACAGTGGATTCAGTATGCAGCGCACCTACCGCACACGGGAAGTGCGATGCATACATACTGCCTTGAAGGCAGGGTGCAATGGTACCAATGCGAGACTTTTAACGAGTTTTTGTTCACAATTTGCAATTCAGTTCAGGGATTTAGGCCGAGTAAGTGATGTTCAGTAAATGTAAATCACAGGGGTTGATCTAAGGAGGTTACTAGAGCCACCACTTAGGGCAATTAGACTGTTTGTAGATCGATTGTTTAATTCATAAACAAAACCTAGAGATAGACTCAAGCAACATTGATCTACTTTGCATTTGTATAACAAATGCAGTTCGAAGGCTAGTTGGCTTGAATTTAGGCTCTATCTGTAAGTTTATAAAACAAACAAAGATAGACTAACAAACAATCTATTCGCTCCCCAGCAGAGTTGCCATTTTGTTACCGGGAATAGTGTCCACTCGGAGCTGGTATTCCCACTAAGACTGGTAGCTATCTTAGAAACAAACAAGTAAAGTCTACTTTCGCTTTCCTTTATGAAAATAGATAAGAGTGGAACAAAGGACACCAACCTTAGTCTTGTGCTTGGTTTCCTTGCTTGATTCCTCTCCTTCCTGATAAACCTTTGCCACTTCTTCTTCATCTGCCCAGCTTTAAAGAGCACCTATGGAATCAAAGCAGCATACTACTATCGAAGAACAAAGATCTATATTCATAAATAACAGAGGACCAGATATGTGTTAACCATACAAATGCATATATAATCAAACATACAAGAATATGGAGGAAAACTTGAATAACTTTATTAAGATCAAGAATAGCAAGAGGATTACAACCATATGTTCTGACCCAGCATCATCCTCTAGCAAGAAAGCCATTCTTCACCTCAAGTAAAGCTTAGATCACCCAACACTATGAAGTTACACCAGAAAACCAACAACACTTCTGTACAAGATACAAGATTCCAGCCTCCGGATCTCTTTGATGAGGGATCCATATATAGATGATTGTAGGGAGGTGAGTCATCTTTCGGGGTCTTGATTAGTGTCCTCTCTCTGATAATTCTTGATTCCACTTGGAGACTGATGATCTCTTACTTATCCCTGGTCGAAAATAGAGAGACAAGTGTCAGAGGGGAAGCTTTTGGAAGATTCCATGATCTTCCACCTCGCAAATTGTCCCTGCCATTTGTCCATTCCCGACCATCGCACCCTACAAAGGGGCCATTCAGTATGCATCGTACCCTTTACACTGGGAAGGTGATATGCATTGCACCCTCTGCACTGGGTATTTAGTATGGTTCAGTTTTGACCATTTCTGAGCAATTTTTAGTGGAGAACTTCTGGGAGATGATGTAATCAGCCGACCTTGTTCCTTTAGGCAGTGAAGCAACACTTTTAGGGACTTAGGAGCCCTCAATTTATGGACATTTATGATTGGGGTTGCAGTGCCCAAAAATGTCTATAACAAAGATGTACAAGCAAAAATCCATTTACAATTTCAATTCATCTTCTTTGTATAGAAAATGAAGGAGAGGGGAGATCAATCATATTGATACATTTGATTGACTATTCATTTCCCCTTCCTTTTTGTTGAGTTCCTATAGTAGGTTGTCATTTGTCCTACTTGGGCGTTCAACTAGCTTTGTTTGTTTGAATCTTATTCTATAGGATATTTTCCCCATGTGGCTTAAGGAAGCCTCACCATTTTCTATTCTCCATTTCTTTATATTTGTAATACATGACTCAAAATTTTGATTCAACACATCTCTTTGTGGAAAATTATGTTGCTTGAATGAAGGTTTTTAAGAAGCTATTCTTTCTCTCAACCCCTTTGTAAAATTATCCATCTTAGGTGGTGTTGGTGCTTAAATTGTTCCCACACACAAATGACTTAAGTACACATTCATTGAGGACTAATCAATCCTCCCACTCTAGGTGTCACTACTGACCTCCAACACACCACAGGGGGTAACCTTGAGATCTGAACTATTTGATTTTCAATTAGCAAATAGAATTAGGCCAGATATAGATAATTATTTGTTTTAATAAATAATGGCATTAACAAAAGAGAGGAACACGACTTAATAGGTCTCAATTTGAACAAAAATAATAACAATCATTAAGAAAAGGAAAGAAAGAAAAGGTAAAAACAAGAAAATATTAACGTAAAAACTGTTCGCCAAACTTAAAACATAACATGTGCATCGCGTGCAAACATATTCATAATTCAATTGTAATTTGTGAACAAAAGCAGTTAATATTAAATATCGTGACTGGAATTGCTAACAGAAAAGCATAATTCCATGATTTTGGGGAACAAAGAAAACATACAAACAAAACACATTTAGCAAAAATAAAGAACGAGATAAAGAAATCTGCAATCACAACTAAGACAAGAATTATTGTAAAATAAAAGTTCAATCTTCAGTTATCAATAATTCAAGACTAATCATTTAGCATTTAAGTTGATAGTATAGATATCGAAACATGAAAACCAAACGATCTAATTCCTAAATGAGGGCAAGCCTCGAATTTAGTTCTCTGTGATTGAAAATCAAAATAACAAGGAAAAGAGAAAGAACATCATATCATTTGCATAGAATTTCAAATTTGAATATAAAAAACCGTGTAACATGTACAGTCAGCTTCTGTATAAAATATGTTCTCACTTTTGCCAACAACCCCTCCATAATGGGAAATAGGGCCTTTTATAATAGTCTTCAAATATAACTATTTTTTGTAAGTGTCTTTTCATAAAAACAATTGACATTCAAATTAAATAAACTTAAGTGAAATAAAATATTGACAGACTAGGCAATAAAATAATTAAACATTATGGCATCGTCGTGACTTTGGAGCTTTGGATTTCTTAGTGAGCCCTGTATGAGAGAGTGTATGTGCACCCCGCATCCTAACAGTTGGCGCGTGTGTTGTGATAAAGGGGATTTCATCCTAATTCTTAGGTTGGTCCGTAAGAGACTGCATAGATTGAACATGTTGGGCATACTGTGAGGTAGTAGTGAGTTTCTCAATTGCGACGTTGCATTTGAAGATATTATTTAATTTTACTAGCTTGTCCCACTCGACAGTAGGTAACCAAGGCACACTTTTTTATTTGGTGATCACTACTACCAAGTGCGACCTTATCTGGTACCTGGTAGTGGGCATGTTTTGTATAATTGTATTTGTCCCAGCTTGAATAATAAAGTCTCGACAAAGAGCATTAACAACTATGGAGGGGCCGATTTTCTCTTCTCCCAGCATGTTCAAACAACCTAAATCTTTCTTTGTTAATTTCAATTGATCAGAGAAATTCTGCCACGATATAACCCAATTTTTCTTATTCTAGAATGAAGTCAAACCAAATCTTCCCAGATAGTTCCACTCGGTTCTGAAATGATCAATCTCCTTGATCACTTTAGCAAATTAATCTTGCATGATCTAGGTAGTGACCCATTTTTCCTTTAACATGCACATGGAATAGATTCAACTATCCCCAATAGGTAATCCCATTTGTTCTAAGGCATTGTCTTCTAAGGTTTCAACCACATCTATAATGGCATCAAGGTGATCTTGTATTTTATCAAGGGCTTCATTTGTAGATCTTGCCTCTAGCCTAGCACTTTATATTATGGCTTTTTCACAGCTCGCAAACCCTTCACGTATGCCTTGAATGTAGTGATCTCCTACAAAATTTATCTCCATATCTTCTCTTTGGCTCATACAAGTATAGTCTTTACCGTCATAATAGCACGAAGGTCTTCCTGCAAAGATTTGATCTAGTTATGGTTGTCTTACAAGGCAGCTTGAATTTTCTCAATTTCGACAACCTTCTTCCTCACTGCGACTTCGGCCCTATGATTCATATTTCTCTTTTATTCTGTGAGTGTTCGTAGCTCCTACTCTAATTGAGTGATCTTGACATGCAGTAACTTGGGATCTTCTGACTTAGCAGTCGGGGTCGAACTAAGGGCTTTGTCAATTGACGCCTTATACTTTGTCAAGACCTCTAGGTGTCACTCTTATTTTTCACAAGATTATGTCTTGAGTGTCTCTAACTTCTTGAAAGAATCTTTTCTCTCTCCTTCTTTAATCCACAAGGTGACCTCCATTTCTCATATACTATTTTCAATCTACTCCCTCCTCTCAAAAGCTCGAATCAGGACATGGGGATCGTGGTCAGGAATTTTAAGGATCATCTGTAGTGCTTTGATCTCCTTATCTCTCTCTTCTAATAATTTATTTAGAGGAGCAGTATCGTGGGGCTGTTCAGATTAACACATGATGATATATTCTAATTCTTTGATCTGATTAGTTTTGGTACGTAGGGATATGCGATCTATATGTAATTGTTATGAGATTTTTTCGAGCATAGCCTACATTTTCTTGTTTCCTGCTAAGGAATCCAGAAATCTTCGTGCCACTATTTCACCTACCTGTATATGTAAATTAATCAACTCAATATTTGATACCTTTCCCAAGTTTATATTTAGGGCAACAATACTAGCTCTGACCATTTGTTGGTTCTCCCTTATCTTGGGCTGAACCACTGTAAGATTCAAGACGTTTGCCTCGAAATCAGTAGTCAATACAAAACCGGGACCGCTCATAGGTGACAACACTCTAAGTGACGAGGTATCTGCAGATTGGGATTGATCAAGAACTAGGGTAAATTTTTCTCCGGAACCTATCACTTCCCTCTACTCCATGAATGAATTTTGGATGTCCAAGGCCTGTGCACCTGAGTCATTTGGTTCGATAATCTTAAAAGTTTGCCTGATTTATGCATCCAATTGTTTGACCTGTTGGTCAAATACCTAAACATCTACATCACTTTATTTGGGCTTCACCTGCTGAATCATATCAAGCTAAGTCATGCCATTGAATTTTCATATGATGGAAGAAACAACAAACACTATGTCGTGGGTTCGATTTCTTCAACACCTCTTTGAATTTGGGATTGACTAGAGTCAATTTGTGTGATTGTATTAGTCGTCACTGTAGACAATGCTAGCTGTAAATTTTCCTCTGTTAGTATTGGTAAGTTTACCAACTTTTCCAACTTGGGCCTTCTTTTGTGAACATAGGCTGATAACCCAGTCTACTTCTAAATCGTGAAATGACACCCAAGGGGTCATAATGTCAACAATCATCCTTGACAAAGCCAAAACAATAGATCTCCCTTTCCAAAGTATCAATATCATTTTTATTCTTAGTCATTAAAGGAGAAATAGCGATAACTAAACAATGCACCTTTCTTTTTGGAAACAAAATGAAATTCATTAACTGCAAATTTTTCCCTTAAATTTCATACTCAAATAGTAAAGGAGAAATGTAATTAGGTAACCGATATGGTGGCTTATCGAATGTAGACAAATGTAACACTGTATAATTAGGAAATAATATCCATCTCCTGGTACTTTGTTGTTGAGTCAATCTTAGAATTTTGGTATGCTCTTTGAAATTATACCCACATTTGTTTCTGTTATTTTAGCCTTCAGGGGGTAAGAAAAACGATCGATATAATGAGAATAAGCTAAAGGGAGGCGCTGAGGGTAGATTGTATTTGTCCAATGGAATACATCCTTCTCTCTACCATCAGCGTCAGTAGTGCTCAGAAAAATTTTAAGACTCATGAAATATGCAGGGTAATTATAAAGGACCAAATGTACAAGGTAAGAATAGTGGTGGCAAGAACTGAAAGGAATGGCGGTGGATAAGTCTATTGTAAGGGCACAAGCTAAGTATTTCGGAAAATATATGGTTTTCTAGTCAGGATGAAGGGTGATAAGACGAATGGCCAAAAACATTGTCTCATCCAAGTGTGAATCATCAACAAGACCAAAAATGACAGGAAGGAGGGAAGTCAGGTTTTGGTATCAAGGTTTAAGGAAATGAGTAGAAATGGAAAGGAGAAGTTTTAGCTTAGGGTCAGGGGTTTCGAAGAAGGTTTCAAGGAACTTGAGCTTTTCCTCTTCGGCCCAAGTCATAAATTCCCTGTCTAATCCTTTTTCCATTATATCAGCCCCTTAGGTTGGGACACCCAACATCTTAGCTAATATCCCTTGGTCTACCCTAAGAAAGAATGCACGACTATTTTTAAAGTAAACTGTTTGTTGTTGTAACTTGAAATGGTCGACCAATAGCAGAATCGACTCAGGGTCAAAATGGACAAGAGGGAGAATTGCATGCATAATTCTGGTTCTAAGCAGGAATAGGTCATCAGTCATCGTAGTGGTTGAAGGGTTAAGGGTCCTCTTCAACGTCAGGATATCGGTTAGGGACCCCTTGGTGTCCTGAACCCCAACTAGCTCATTCACTAGGTCTTCCTTATGGGTTGGCTTGGCCATAACTATTAGTAGGATAAAATTGTAGATGTAAAAAAAGGAAATAATAGGAATGACTTACCAGCTAGTAATGACAAGTGTGTTGACCAAAGAGATGCCCTGCAATTTCCAACGACCATAGTCATGCTTGGTGAGAGAGCGTGCGGAAAGATAAACCAGCCAAGAAGAATAACAAAAAGATGGTTGACATGAGGTTTAATGGGAAATTAGTAAGTTAATTAATGTAGCGGGTAAGTGCTCTATTCCTATTGGTTGAGCCACCAACTTTGGAAGGTGGATCTCGCTCACTGTATGAGAGTTGAAAGTTAAATAGCATGCAGGTTCAAGTGTGACGACTGTTGATCTAGAGGGGATCAACGACTATTGAATCATCGGGTCTATGAGGTAACGCTAACGCGCGGGCATCTTTGAGTGTGATGGGCCCCCAAAGCTGTCAAATCAAAAAGATCGAACGATGCAGGATAACCAGGTTAAACAACCATGATTAACGCACATGTTATTTATGATGTGAGTGCGCCTGTGCGACGTTAGATTAAATCTTTTCCAATGGTTGCTTGTGCAATTGAGCGAGTGTTAAAAGCATCGGGAACCTTAAAGGAGGGAAATAAAACGTTAGCTGGAATGCAATGGGTGAGTAGTAGCCGTTGATCTTCTATCAACCAAGATCCACCTTGTATACCTTCTCTCTCTTTACACAAGGTATTTTATTCTACTATTTAAATTCAAGAGAGGAATATTTAGAAAAATTTCAATAGGGGGTGGGATTTTATCCCAACATGGGATCCATTTGGGGATGGCTTCTCTGTGCGAGGATCCAAGAACGTGGGCTAGGTTCCTTTTCTTGTTGGGTATGGAGTTGCAATTAATCAACGACGGAGGATCCTGACAAGGCATCTACGTACCGATACGACATGGGGAAATATTTGCAATGTGATGGATTAAATGGGAAAATTAATGAAGAAACTATGAGAGTTAATTAGGGATATAATCACCACTGTCGAGAAAAAGACAATATTTTCCCAGACCATCTATGACAAAGAGCTAGCTACAATGGCGGGTGCAGAAAATAGTAAACGAGGTCATCGCAAGACTCTACATGAAAAACTAGACAAGGTTATGCACTTGCTAACAACGTTGGATGAATGTATGGAATGAATTGAAGGCCAACTAGCACTGCTACCCAAAATTCACAAAGGATGGAAAGTATCCATCCGCGGGAACGAGCTGGAATTGTTCATCTCGGAGGCTCTTCCAACCCATCTAAGTAGATAATCCAAGTTTTTGATATTTAGCTCTAATAAAGTAGTCAACTCAATTTTGACCAAATTCCCATCAAATGTATAGTTTGTACATATTTTAAGTATTGCAAAGCATGGAAGCTCAGTTGCTACGTTTGTGGACTAGGTATTACTCATATTTATATAATTAACCTTATGAAATGTAGTGGTTTCAATTTTATTAAACTGAAATGGTTGTTCATTTTACTTATTTAAAATATGTCGGATGGAAAGGAAGCTTGAGATGTAATCTTATATTATCGTTTCATTTTTTTTTCAATGCACCGGGACATAAGTAATTATTTAATCTGTTTTAATGTATATATATATTTTTTCCTTTATATATGTGTGTGCCAAATGAACATTGATTCTGTTATGTGTAACCCCAGAGCTCTTCCCAAACCATATTTTACATGTTAGGTGATGGAACACAAAATATGAAGAGATAAAAGGGGATACGAGAGGGGAATGTTTCTCACGAAGATTTTATAGAAATCTATGTAACAGGATTGCATGTGAGGTGACTTTCATATTGCAAAGATATGGATATCGGGGCAAGGAAAACATTAAGAGGCAATGTTTAAGACACCATTGTACATAAGTTACTATTGAATGTCGCTCCGCTGCCAGTGAGCATCTATAGCCTCGATAAAGTCATTCACTGCCTCGCTAGTGAGATTTGCCTTTGCTTCTTACTTGTCAAAGCCATTAAGGTCTATCGTATTTTTAGTTAATTGCTTTCATAGCTTTTGATTTGCAAGACACAACGGGAAGAACCATATTGGAGCTTTCCAATGCCACTGATGGCACTCCCTTGCCAGCGAGCGTCTATATCCCTAATGAAGTCACCAACATACCCTGCTTTAACCAAAATGTAGGGAATGGGTAGGTCAAGAACTAAATTTGTCGATGCCACTGACCTTGTTATGTTGCCCTCGAGCATCTATAGCCCCGACGGAGTTGTCAACATACCCCATCTCAAGAAGGTAGGCTAAATATTAGTAAGAACAGTCTGTGATAGTTATTTTTCATACAGGAGGAAATGCTATTGCTTTACTGACTCGAGTTATAGATGTTTGCAACATAAAAGGGTCTCACAAGAATTATAAAGTTGCATAGGTATAAGGTGATCTCGGAGACACAAGGCAAGGGATCAACTGGGATCCAGATTTGTTTTGTGTACAAATCACATAACCTCAAAGCTCATCGTGTTTGAGAACCATTGAAGGAACTGTGAACAAATTAACAACAAAAAATTCAGCACTTAATTGCTTTTGAATGAGAAAAAGAAAACTCACTTAGTTTTAATTTTTTTTCTTTGTATCTTTTAAATTGTATAAAGTTTACAACTTCATTCCTCCATCTCAACCTTTTTTTTAGTTAAGAACTTTTTGATTGTAATTATTTCAATTCCCAATTCTTTCTCGTTATTATAGTTAATTTAGTTTAAATACACATTCTATCCTAATATATCCATCATGTATTACTAATCATTCCTTGTAGTTATTATTAATATTTATTTATTTATTTTTATTTGTGTGTGTATATATATACACATATACATATTTTTATTTTATTATTATTATTATTATAGTTATTATTATTTTTTAAAGGAAAAGGTTCAATAGGTAATCTAATGTTTGAGGAATTGATCATTAATGGCATGACCAACTTCCTCTCAAAAATTCTTGACGGAAAATGAGTTTTCCCCCTCAACTCTATCGATAATAAAAGGTCATATCCATAGGTTATCAAACTTCTCGTGTTTACCGGGCTCTTCGTTCCACTTGTCCCACTTTAGAACCGAGTCCCCAGGGCGAAAAATCCTATTCTTAGCTCGTTTGCCAAACTCTCATTTGACTGTAGACTCGTGCTAATTTATTCTTTCAAAGACCAGATCTCTCTCTTGCTGGATCATTTGATTAATCCATCACTGCAAGTCATTGGGTTCCTCATTAATCATTTTGAGGCTTTTCATAACATTAGTACCTAGGTACAAGGGGAATACAACATTGTTGACAGTGCTGGATCCGCCAAAATGTAAGGGGATCTCCCTGGTAAAAAGTCCCAATTAGACCTCAAACCGTTTGGTGTAGGAGTCCCAGCAGTGGGTCGTAAGGTAATGCCTTGACTGCGATGTCGCACAAAGGAATGTAAGATAACTCTGTCAGTGGCAAGGGTGTGACTGCTGCAGTGAGTCAAAGAAGGTGTATGAGAGGTTCTAACATAGGTGGGTGAGATGAGGGTGAATGTGAGTTCCAGCTTGAAAGGGATCAGTCCCAACTCGTCTAGGAACACACAACACACAGGACATACACAGCTTCTGGTGGAGCAGTCCACTTGGATACGTTAGTCACAACATACAAGGTAAGATAACACATACAACACTCACGGATCAGTCCGAACGAGTGCAACGATTGTTACAACAAGGTTCATGTGAAACATCTGTCTGCTGTTCGGCAGAGCAGTCGATACGGACGCGACAACATTAACATCATATACAACAGATTTCCATTAATAAATTATGAATTACAACAAATGAATCAGTTCAGATGTAGAACACAGGTTAAAGCAACATGCATTACAAGTGTTAAATATTAGGTTTATGACAGATACAATACATGAAATGTAAAAAAGTATTGGCTCTTATTAAATAAAGAAGTGTAAGTTCCAATCATAAAAACATCCATGTAAACCTGCTAGCCACAACAGTGGAACGTTACAGCCACATCTGCTTTGTCCTCCAAAGATATGAACTAGATCCATGTAGTGGAGAAGCCAAGGTGCGTTACAATACTGTCCAAGCTCTTTCCAAGATAGTATTATCAGAAGCTTGGTTGACCAAAAGCCTATACAATGACTTATGAGGGACTATTTATAGCAAAGGGCGGGGTGACCCTTAACATTCCCCTTTGTGACAGTTCAACTACCCTCATGACTCTTAACCTACTCTATGACTGTTACATCCAACTATTGACACTTGACTTTCACTTGACATGACTCAACATTACAATGCACATGTACTCATGTGAGACAACGTGGCTTGAGAAAGCCTTGAAAGACATCACTAACACTCAGTCCGCTGTGATGAAACCAACTCTTTGACATGCTTGTGATGGTGAAGGTGGTGAGCTGATGCCAAGCTTGGTCGTCCTTGATGGTGTGCATACACCTCATGGTGACATCTTGTTGAAGCGAACTCTTGCCTCCATTACAACCGGTGCATTGGTTCAGCCCTTTCATCCAACTCGTCTGCTAACATGTGCATGGTCTTCTTGGGTGTGGCTGAACCGACAACACACTGATGCATAGTGTCCTTGCTGATCTTCAAGTTTGTGTTGGTGGTCATGCGCATCAACTTGCTGAAGTACATGTTCAACTCTAGTTGATCTTGCTTCTTATCTTCACCTTGGTGAGTGTGTTGAATGGGTTGGATTGTATGCGTGCGCATGATGACATGCATACTACTGAATCCATTGCATGCAATCAACAACACTTCTCACCATGTTTACTTCATGTCAGCTGCTGGGATGGATCATTAACTTGTACGGGCACAGTGTCATCCGTGAGTGCATGTTGAGCCTACTATTGTTCCAGTTCCTGCTGCAACTCATTCGTTTGTTTGTGCAGCTTCATGTTCTTCCTAAGTTGCTACTTCAGCTCATGCAACTCCTTCTCTGTTACATTCATTGTCTTCGCGCAATCTTCATGTTGCACCGTCACCTCACAGCCTAAGTCTCCAAAGTTTCTTTCATTATCAATGGATCTGCTTGATCTTGCAACTTTGTTCCACCTATGTGTTGTCAACAACCTTCCTATTGCATTCATTACATCTGCTGCATTAGCTGCGTTGGCTGCATTCACTGCGTTTGCTGTATTCACTGCGTTTGCTGTATTCACTGCGTTTGGTATGTTGCCTTCAACTATTGTTCATGGTGCTGCTTGCTGTGATATCTTGATGTTCTTATCTACGAACAACTTGATATCTTCATGAGTAGGCAAGCTCATAGACATTTGATCGACTGCATCTCCAGTTGTGCTTTGAACGGTGTCTTCGACTATGCTCTCTTGGAAACCATTGTACCTAGACTGCTGAGAGGCAGATGAACACTTGTAATACTTGGAGACATGGCAACACTCATGGCAAGAAATCTGTCAGTCAAACTGAAATGAACTTGAGAACTGACTTGTAACATACCTATGCGACTGATCATGAATGTTGCGCAATTTCAGTCGGGAGGTCGGGAGATCGAATACCAAGATTGCACAAGGCATAGTTTGGGTTGCGGGGATATTGAATAACTGCTGGAACTGCGGAATGCACAGTATAGTCTAGCTACTGACTGTTGGAATTGTGTAATGCGCAATCTCAGCTGGCAATGACTGCAGGGTTAGTGACTGCATTGCGCAATTTTCCTGGCTAGCAGTCACTGTCCCTGAGGATTGCGCAAAGCAGGCTTGGGGAACAACTGTTGGGCAGAAATGCGCATTTATGGAGAGGAAGGCAGAGCCTTCCCTCTCAGGATTATGCAATTCTATCTTGGTGAGGTAGAGTTTGGGCCGAGGTTGGCAAGACTCGTCGACGGGCAATTGAAAGTGATTGTGAGCGCAAATGCATGCTGATACCGAGTGTAAGCATAAGCGAATGATCATGCATGTAAATGGTGAATGACAGATTCAAAAAAATGAAACAACATGCATGTGGGTGAGGCGAGTCACTGAATCAATGAAAGTTCGCGAAAAACAGTTTCATGCATGCAACAATAGTGAGGTGTTGATGAAAACTAAAACGATGCTAGGACAAGCTAATATACATGTAAACGACAACAAGTGTTCAAAGAAACCAAGCAAACAATGCTCATACAAGCAAAATCACAAAAAAGTGACAGAAATGCAACACAAGGCATGGGAAGCGAGCTTACCCAAAACCGCTGAGCTGAATGTGACGACTACCTCGAGATGTGATGTGGGATGTCAGAGCTACAAGGTTGATGTGAGGAATGAGCTTTGCAGAGTCCGGTTGATGAGTTTTGATAACATCGAGGTTGTGATGCGCATGCCACAAACTAGGGAAAGCGACACTTGGCGGGAGGTTTCTGAACTGATCCTTGCATGTAACCTCCAACTGCTAAAAATAGATCCTTGAAACAAGGGATTCCTTTGCATGCTGCCTTGGGAGAAGCATCCCATGCATGCAAGTCAATTTTTCTCGGTCCCGGAGGGAACCGGTCAACTTAGCTGCACATGCAAGAGACTGCTCGACTGCTGGGAGGAAATGTGCATTTTTGGCTGGGAGCTGGGCTGGATGCCTAGGAGGTTTGCACAATTTCTGGGTAGAGCAACTGACTACTACCCATATTTGCACAAATTCTAGGCTGAGTAGCCTTGTTGGGGAAAATTGCGTAAATATTGCTAGGAGTGTTGACTAGCAAGATTGCGCAATCTTGGAGCCCAGCTGGCTGCCATATAGGATTGCAAAATTTCTGGAGGGAAGGCTGGTTTCCCTCTAGAAATGCACAATTTTCTTGGGAAAGATGCTCAACCTGTAGTTGGACAAGTCCGGGTGAACAGCTTGTGAGGGGATGCATCAAGCTATGATTGACAGGCTACCTTTGTGTAAGCAAAACACTGAAGCTTGTGAAATTGACGAAGCAGGGCAAGTTGCTGTGAAAACTTGAAGGGAGGCTCCAAAATGAAGCTAAGGCAACATTTTGGAGGGTGGTTGTAGCCGCTACAACAAGCATATAGCCTATAAACATGCTGAAAAGGAGAAGTACTAATGGAATTTTTGGTGCTAATACTACCAGCCCAGACTGCATATTTTAGTCCCACATGCTAGTTGCGTTTTTTTGAATGAAAGAACTTCTTCAAAATTTTAATGATATTCTTATTAGTGGATTCAACAAGCCCATTCCCTTGAGGGTAATAAGTTGTTGAGTGCCCCAATTTAACTTCATAGTTATTGAACAAATTCTGAAATGTAGCTGAGAAAAAGGGCTTATCACTGTCATCTATAATTTTCTAGGGGCAACCAAAATGAGAGAAGATATTCTTAGCTTAAATGTCCATCATGACCTTATCATTAATCTTTCTCAATGGTGCAAATTCCACTCACTTTGTAAAATAATTAGTTGCGGTAATGATCCAGCAGTGTTGATTGCTATAAGGGGGGGATTTCCCCAATGAAGTCTAGACCCCATTGCTGGAAAGGTGCCTCAGTTACGATAGGCTTAAGGGGTAGCATGACAAGGTTTTGCTTCCCTGCAAAAACATGGCATTGGTGGAAATACCTTAGTTTTCTATTTACATCACGATAAAGGGTGGGCCAGTAAAGGCCACTCAAAATTTTATGGTTCGTATCCTGCCAAGCATAGTGGCCGCCGCACAACCAGCTATGATGTTGGGCGATCAAATAATCGACCTGAGAAGGGAGAACAAAATTTAAAAGGATACCTACTGGATTTTTCCTGTATAATCTGCCATCTATAATACAATAACTAATAGCTTTTAATTTAAGAGAATGATTGGAAGCTTTTCTCAAGGAATTAGGAACCTGCATAGTCATAAGGTAACTAATAATATCCTTGTACCACTCGGTTGATAAAAAAAATAAGATGAATGGTAGCAGGGTGTGGCTGAGGTAGCAACAACCATGACAACTTAGCCTGTTGACCTTCCCTTCCTACAACCAAACTCTCAAGAGTAATAAAATTGATGTCGAGAACATCAAAGTTCACCTTGGTTAGTAACTTAGCTAAACCTTGCCCTTTAGTGATTTTAATAGGTTTCAATTCCAGATTGTATTCTTGGATTTTAGCAATCCATTTTCCCCTTCGCCCGTCGGTGTCATGCTACAAGAGTATATCTTTTATAACGGGGTGAGGGAGATATACTATCATTTTCGGTTGCAAAATGTATTCTCTGAATATGTTAAGGGTTTTTACCAGGGCATAAGCTTGATTTTATATAATATTATATTTCAACTCAGTATTTTTGAGAGGCTTACTAACAAAGGCGACAAGTTGTTCATACCCATCTTGGTTCTTTTGCAGCAAGACTGCAACGATAGTATGCTCAGAAGCGAATGGAAAAATGATGAAATCCTTCGTGTAATCTGGGCTTATGAGGACAAGAGCCTCCATAATATCTCTTTTAATTTCTCGAAAAGAATGATTTGATGCTTTATCCCATTGAATATCATTACCCTTTTTTAGCATATGAGTAATATTGTTGATTATTTCTACGAAATTGGGAATGAATCTTCTCACAAAATTTATTTTCCCTATGAATGATTGGACTTCTTTCTTAGTGTGAGGGAAAGAAATAGTTTGAATAGCCTATACTCTTTCAGGATCAATCCTAATGCCCTGGCGAGATACTATATTCCCCAATAGCTTCCCTTCTGTCACTGCAAAGAAATATTTCTTTGGATGTAGAGACAGGCAAAACCTGCGACACTTCTGGAGATAGCCTCTAGGTTTTGGTCATCATCGGGGGAGAAGGCAGCCATGTCATCTAAATATATGACCATGAACTAATCCTTTTCATTGGCAAAGTCAATATCCATCGCCCGTTGAAAATTTTCTCAGATGTTCATTAACTCAAGAGGCATTTTTTGTTACATGAATGTACCCCAAGGAGTAGTCAAAGCGGTCTTATACATGTCATCTTTATGGACAACTATTTGGTTGTAACCAGAGAATTCGTCCATCATGGAAATGTGGGTAGCACCCACTACTAATTGTAGAATGGCGTACATTTTTGGAAGGGGATAATTATCTTTCAAGGACACTCTATTTAAATTCTTGAAGTGTATGCACAATCTAATTTCACCGCTTTTCTTCTTGATGGGTACTAAATTTGCGACCTAGGTGGAATATCGTAAGGGAACTATAATATTGGCATCTATTTTTTTTTATTTTTTTTTTATTTTTTTTTTTTATTTTTTCAATAAGATTAAGTAAAAGGGGATTAATATGATGACGCTTCTGTCTGAAAGGCTTAGCTCCCACTTTTAGGGGAATCCGATGCTATATTATATTCCAGTCATAATCCTTGAGGTCATCATATGACCAGGAAAAAATGTCAGCATATCTTGAGAGAAGGTGAATATAACATTCTTTCATACGAGGCAGGAGGAGATTAGATAAATTAATCAATATGCTCTCAGATGTAGTGGAAATGTCGACAATCTCTACTTCAACATTCAGGGGTTTAAGGGTTGCACTGGCAACAACATCATTATGATTGAAAATTTTGTCCAAAGGAATCAGTCCTCTGGGAATGTAATTATTTTTCAGTTGAATAATGTCATGGTTTCTGATCCTATAATCTAAATGAGAGGTGAAAATCGGAGGTATATATACACCCTCGTCTTCATCGATGCAATGGTTTGAGAATTCTCTTATGAATTGTATAAATCTCTTAATTTCTTTCTAATCCTTGAATACTTGCCAACGATTGATGTTGTCAGGTATGGAGGGTCTATAAAGGACCTCTATCTCAAACTTAGTATTAATTCTAGTTGGTGGGACAAAAGTGGCCGCCATGATAGCCAAAGCATTAAATAATTGATTTTTTTTCACAGGGGACTGTAGTAAAATTAATTGTTAAGAAAAAATTATCGACTAAGTCCCAAACCCAATTCCTATAGGCATGCAAACGAGGGTGTTTAGTCTGACATTTGTTTGTCACCTGATTAATTACCAGTTCAGAGTCGCCAAATACAGATAAATTCTAGATGTTAAGTTTGTGCGCAATTTCTAATTCGAGGAGAAGAGCTTCATACTCGGCAATATTATTGGTTGTTTCAAAATTTATTTTAAAATAAAAAGAAGAGTTTTTCTTAGAGGGTGGTATTAGAACAACACCAGCACCAGATCTGGCCCTGGAAGAGGCACCATCAAAGTACACCTTCCAAACCACATTAGGATCCAGAGGGAAAGAGAGGAGGCCAGTCTTCTGAGCCAAGAAATACTTCTCTTCCTATGAGATGGAAAACACAAAATTCCCCATGTTTTCCTCGACTGTGTACATGGGGGAATTCTCAGGTTGTCTTCTGAACTGATCGTGTAAGTTAACTTGGATTCCATATAAAGGCGATGAGTGCCTCCTCGAAAAACAAGGATGGTAGCATACAATAAGTCTAACTGGAGGGATCCACTATGTTTAGCACCCCATCTTCTGGAAATAAGAATCCCATAATTTGGGGGAACATCAACCACAACAATTTCCATGACGATGCTTTTAACTAGGACCTGAGCCAAAACTACGACAAGATATTTGATGATGCCTAAACACTTAACCCTTCGAGAATTAAAAGAATAAAGGTCATGATACTCCTGGGTTATACTTAACCAAAGTTTCTCCATGATTTCTTTGGGCATAAGATTATGAGAAGTGCCAAAATATAACATATAGTTGTGGAGGTTCCATTCATGAATCTTAAGACTAACGTAAAAGGGAGGAACCGTGGCACCATTCTTTTGTTCTGCTGGGCCCAAATAGATTTTAGGTGCATCATCTTGCAAATTGATTACGTCATTTGACCCAATTTCCTGTGGTGATTAATGGGAGGTTTTAAGGAAATAATCTATTTCTTCCGTGTAGTTAAGAAATTTCACAATTTCAGCTAAAGGCATGCTGAGCCTAAGTTTGTTTAACTCATTTTGTAGATTAAAATTTTTTAGGTGGGGAGACTCAACCTCTATAGGGTTAGGTTCAATAGGGGGGAAATATTAGGCTTAGCCATTTGAGCTTGAGGACTGATTTCCCTATGAGGTATCGAATCCTTCCTGGGCCTAAGATTATATTTATGTTGAATTTGAGCCTCCAACTATTCTGTAAATCGTCGAATCTAGGGATCCAAGAATTTTGGTTTTAGGTACTTATGGTAATCAGGGGATGCTATGTGAAAATAATTAATATAATTCAGATTGGTTTATTCCCCTTCTTCTAGATTCATTAGCTCGCTTGCTACGTCGTTGTCATATTCTTCGATAATATATGCATTAGTTCTTAAGAAAGGATGAATGGGGGGTTCATTGGGATTCTCTCCTCGTTGCAACATTTTTTGTGGATGAGCACGATTAAAGGGAGCCTGGTTATGATGGGGAAAATTTGGATTACAATTCCGTGGATTGGGACGGAAATTGGGTTGAACCAAAGGATTCGCAGGAAGAGGGGGAACAAGTCTATTTCCCACTTCTAAGCATTGAATCTTATTGGTTAGGGATTTGATAAGTTTTGACATTTCCTTGATCTTTTGTTCTTGCGAAGAGGAAGAGGTGGGGAGATGCTGGGAGGCATCCAATTTTTTTTCTTACCTTCAGACTTAGTATGCTGGGATAACCTTTCTCTTGTAGCGATGAGATTTCCCTCATAAGCGGAAGCTTAGTTTGCGCGTTAGCTAATGTCATGAGCTCTCTTTCTCGTAGAGCGTATGAGAGATAATCGTCGAGTGCAGTAGTGAATGCCATGACGTGGTATTATCAGAAGGGCGAATTGCATGTGGGAAATGGTTATAACACTTAATAAATATTTCATTAAAATTAGACTCAAATTCATCTAGTTTCAATTTCAAAGAGGAAAATTTTGTAAGCCAAATTCAATTACTCTTTTTAATCCCATATTGTTGTGTAAACAATGAAACGAACCTATCCATGGAGTTAATTCTATTTGGAGCAAGGGTTCTAAGCCACTTGCAAGACTCACCTTCAAGGCTTTGTACGAATATCCTCATATAAACATCGTCATATTCTGCCCCTAAATCTTCACAATAATATTGAAACTTGAGTACATGATCCTCAGTGGTTCAGTCACCTTCGTTATCGAACTATGGGATATTTCGATCATATTTTGGGTGAAAATCGTGTAAACCCCCTCAAAGATCAATGGGATGATACCGGGTGTTAACCCAATCATTCAAAACTGGACACAGAGGAGAGAATGGAGCAAAAGAAGGAGCTAAAGATTAATATTGGTTATGGGGAGGAGGTGGACTATTCAAAGGCGTGGATGGTGCAAGAGAAATTACAAGATCAGGCTGAGAGGAAGATGACGAAGCTACAACTTGAAAGCTTGAATATAAGTGGCTGGAAATTCCAATCACCCAAGGATTCGGTGAGAACGGGTAATTGTATCTGAATCTTTTGAGACATTTCCTCCTATTTTCTATAGTAACAAGCAGTTCGGGGTCATCTTGAGGAGGGTCACTGATCTCATACGTTGATCTGGTTAACCTTCGAAGAGTATCTAGGTTTAGAAAAAATAAAAAAAAGGAAAGTAAAGAATTTTTAAACTACATGAATTTACAAATCAACTTCTAATTAATGAAACGAACCTATCCATGGAGTTAATTCTATTTGGAGCAAGGGTTCTAAGCCACTTGCGAGACTCACCTTCAAGGCTTTGTACGAATATCCTCATATAAACATTGTCATATTCTGCCCCTAAATCTTCACAATAATATTGAAACTTGAGTACATGATCCTCAGTGGTTCAGTCACCTTCGTTATCGAACTATGGGATATTTCGATCATATTTTGGGTGAAAATCGTGTAAACCCCCTCAAAGATCAATGGGATGATACCGGGTGTTAACCCAATCATTCAAAACTGGACACAGAGGAGAGAATGGAGCAAAAGAAGGAGCTAAATATTAATATTGGTTATGGGGAGGAGGTGGACTATTCAAAGGCGTGGATGGTGCAAGAGAAATTACAAGATCAGGCTGAGAGGAAGATGACGAAGCTACAACTTGAAAGCTTGAATATAAGTGGCTGGAAATTCCAATCACCCAAGGATTAGGTGAGAACAGGTAATTGCATCTGAATCTTTTGAGACGTTTCCTCCTATTTTCTATAGTAACAAGCAGTTCGGGGTCATCTTGAGGAGGGTCACTGATCTCATACGTTGATCTGGTTAACCTTCGAAGAGTATCTAGGTTTAGAAAAAATAAAAAAAAGGAAAGTAAAGAATTTTTAAACTACATGAATTTACAAATCAACTTCTAATTAATTTATAAAAAAAACAATTGTAAATCTAACGGAGTACCTCAATAGCGATGGACGTGCACTTCTGTAGCAACCTTCACACTTTGTGAAGTTGTCATCATCTAGGGATGTGGGGTTTCATCTGGGCTCGTTCGTCTTCTCATGCTAAGACCTGCTAATTTTTTTGTAATTCCTGATGAGTCTGGGAAACCTATAATGATAGTTCATATAATTCATTAAGGACATCATGTTGATCAACCAAACCAAATAAAATATGTGGTTGAACAGGGTTAGAATTATTCATCCACAAATTTATACAAATATTCCTCGGTAACGGCTAATGCACAGTATTTTTTCA
This sequence comes from Pinus taeda, assembly GCA_000404065.3. Lineage (NCBI taxonomy): Eukaryota > Viridiplantae > Streptophyta > Pinopsida > Pinales > Pinaceae > Pinus > Pinus taeda. The sequence continues at coordinate 163,996 of APFE030497625.1, read as the reverse complement.
CGCCTACTACACTTCCCTGTAACATACCTTGAAGTGCCCGAAACATGACCATTATATAGTATACTCATCCATGTATACAACTCAAATCCCTCCTTTAACTTTGCTTGGAAAAAGTCTTGAGATTTCCCTCAAGAAATAGCTCTTAAAACCTTAAAATGAGGTCATTGTTGTTATGAAGCTCAAAACCGTGATGGTCGCCTATTGCACCATGTTTGACCCATGATGGCATCGCTCTGTTCCCTATCATACCCATGATGATCCCAATAAAGTAATTTTCCTAAAGAGGATAAGAAGCTTCATGATCTAGAAGCTTCCAGAGCGGTGAGCTGGAGGTGGTTTCGCATAAATGAGGTCGAATCCTCCTAACTTGACCTCTTTTCCTTATCCGTATGAGCTACCTCCTTGAGATGTGGGCGTAATATTATATTTGGAGGAGTCCTAACTCCCTCTCCCTGCCTATAAATTCCTCTTCTCCCATTCCCAAATGGTTGGTCTATGTCCATTTGCACCCCTATGCTAAGCTTGTGCTTAGAGGCTATTCATTAGACTTGGAGAAGGAGTGTTTGGAGAGTTTCTTGGCTTGGACTTGGATTCCCACTCAAGGAGATCCTTTCAACATCAAAGCTATGGTTGTAAGCTTCCCTTTATTCTTTAAATAATGTACAACTACTGGTTCATCTTCCTAAAATATATATGTTCATGTATATATTAGCTTGGCATTCCTTGATCAGTTAAGTAGATTCTTATTGGATTTGATATTGGTTTTAGCATGCTTTGTTGTCTTTTGATCACTTTTTTAGGTACATAAGCGCTGAGAGAAGCAGGAACAAGCCCGTGACACAAGCGGTTCGAGGCCCTCAACAAAGGAAATCAGATTAACATCAGAATGAGGTAGGTTATCTCTTTCGTTCTACTTTTCAATTATAACTTAGGAAGATGTCTAGTTGATTATCACTTCAGTTGCTAGACCCACTCATTAGGCAAGAGAGATTGTGTCTGTCCACAGAGAGGATTAATGTTGTCAACAAAATGGTGACTCCACTAGGGATCCTATGACCCTTTCCTTCCCTTTCTTCACCTTGTCTTTTGACGATTTTGATCAAGCATTCATTTTTAGACTTCATTGCTTATCTGTAGTCAGTGTCATTGATTTTTGTTTTCCTTAACCATCACGGTTTTGATCCTGACAGTCACGACGATATCGCGGGTTAGTGGCTTACAATCGCGATGATCGCTAATTTCCCCTTAACAGGTGCGATGATTGTAGAGGATTATGAAATTTAGGGTTTTTCTTCTTATTTCCAGTTTTGTTTTCCTTCTCCCAGTGATTTACCTATGTGATCTTCATTGACTCTGTTGTTGTCTGATTGTAATCACCTTTTAAATTGGTTTGAGTATACTTGAAGTTTGATTATCCTTTTCAAGTTTCTAGGTCTTCTAGGTCAACCTTCGTCCACTCGTTGGTCTTTTCGTCAGTCATCAGAGATCAATTACCTGTGTTAAAGAGTCTTTGTGTGTTCAGGCATCCTTTGCAGATCACTTTTGGTTCTTGTGTCTTAAGTTGTTTACATTAGTAGATACTGTGGAAGTTTCTTAAGTTCTCTTTGACAAACAATAGATTACAAATCAATTGTCTCATTGGAATAAAAAGGAAGTGTTTTCTTTGAATTTTGTGTTTCGAAAAGTGAAAGTGAAAGTGTTATTATTTTCATAGTTTTCGAAGCATTCTGAGTTGCATTCAAATCATTGATGTGAAAGAGATTTTCATATTTGTTGGTTGGCTTGCATTCTGTTTTACTTTTGCACTAGATTACATTAGTTGCATTTTGAAAAAGAGAAAAAATTATCATTATATCTTAAGGAAATTTTGCTTTAAGGTTTGTTTTTGCATTGCATGCTTATCATATGAAAGATTAGATTTCATATTTTGCATTTAACGCTTGAATATTGTCATGGATGCACTTTTGCATTTGGTTTGATGCATGATTTGAGTGATCTTCTTCACTACATAGATAGCTTTCATCTAATTGAAGGGTTTCATTTCATCATCTAGTTTGCATTTTAGGAACATGTAACATCGTTAAGGCCTTGAAATTGAAACATAATTCCAAGATCAACTTTAAAATCTATCAATTAACCTAAGGAGCATTTGAAACATTAACGTTCATATTTAGTGGTCTAGGCTAGAGACGTGTTTCGATGTCTTTAAAACTTAGCAACTGTTGTTCGCTTCGGCATTAAACAACGCTAGCACGAACTTGTGCTCCCCATATCGTCGCGTATATAAAGGGAGACCCCCATAGGTTACAAACCTTTATCCATAGGAAGTTGAGTCTTCTGCCCTGTAAACGTGATACACCGAACACAACATTCAGGGAGATTGCCTGCACGTACGTCAAGTCCTTGGTAAATTAGTTGCTGAGGTGTATATTGAAGTTCACGGTTACTTGGTACTCCTTTTACCTAGATTCACATTCACCTGAGTAGTCATTGCGGTATTTTCTGACTCTTTAACTTTGAAAATATCATTGAGAAGCTTGTCCTTTCAATCTCACTAAACCATCGAAAGCGATGAGAATCACTTTTTCACCCTTTTCTCGACTCTTAAAATCTGAAAAGGCAAAGTTTTTGTTTCTAAAAATAATTGCCCACGATAAACATGTCGAACCGAAGCAGTTGTTTATTGGACCAATATTGAGTAATTCCCTGTTAATTTCAAGATTGTTAAAAGCCCTAACGAATCTCCTTTCCTTTTTTTCTTTTGAGAGGAAGTCATCATGGCTGAACCATTGAGGTCATCTCATAGTTCCCCTTCATTTTCTGATATTGAAGGGTCCTCCCAAGGAGTTCATTCGAAGCTTCCTCAGTCACTTGAGGATCAAGGTTTTGAACTTGGGATTATTCCAAGTATCCAGCCTTTGTCTTCTCGTCCGCCTCCATCAGATTCCTAGTCACCTCAAGAATTTTATCTGGATACCTTTTGATAATCCTATTCAGACCCCTGAGAGTCCGCAGTCTCCTAAGAGTCTGCAGAGGCTTGTTGTCTATTCGTTAAATCCATTGTTCGATCCTATTGTGATATCTCCTCAGCGTCCTTACAGTTCGTACGATTGGCTTGGTATTCCTTTGGAGTTATCTCCTTGTACATCTCGAGTTCCTCGCCACCAATTGTTTCCATCTATGGAGTTAGAAGGTGAAATCCCAACCTCTTCTCTGGGTCATTCAAAAGTTTCTGCTACCCATACTCCTCATGTTGATGATGAGCAAGGATATGAATTTCATCAGGAAGGCTTTCCTTATACAGGAAGAGTCTGTTCTCTCAGCTTTCCTAAAACTAGTGGACCCATGTTGCCACATGGTTATACCACTTTAGCTCAGTTAGTTTTGGGTACTACTAGTGCCTCATCATTTTATAAAAACCCCATCTGGTCTTCCAATGCTATGCCTACATCAGGTTCGTTCATTCCAAACACGACCTGTTGAACTTCTGTACAAACTATAGTCACCTCAGTTCCTATTCAAACTACCATTTCGTCACAACCTGTCTCGTCATTTAAACCGACCCTTTCGGTTCAACCGAAAGTCTTAGGTCAGGTCTTGGTAAGTTCTTTTACCCCTCCATCAAGTGGACAGAATGTGCCACCACATGGGGAACAAGATTCAAATATTCCTCTTGTGTCACGTGAAACCAATGTGAGTGGATTCCAAACTCACATGGTTGGAGTTAATAAACCTTATTATGGTGCTATTCCTAACCCTGTTGGCCCATCTGGGCGAGGTAACATCCAGTATCAACAACTGTATATGGCTCAGGTTCCATTCTAATAGGCTTATGTCCCATATGGTTCACAAGCCTTGGTTAATCTGCCTTACATTACTCAAGATGGAGTTTGTGTCCAGCCCAGTCAATCCACTATTCCTAATGGATATGGCCAGATTCAATTTGGGAACTATCAATACCCTCAGGGTATAACCCAAGGAATTGTCTAGCTACCCTTGCAGCAACAACGACAACCTTTGCAGCAACAAGGGCAACCTTCGCAGCAGCAAGGGAAATCTTTGCAACAACAAGGGAAAACATTGTAGCAATAAGGGCAACTGTTAAAGCAACAGGGGAAACCTTTTCCGTAGTCGCAACAGCCTTTGGAGCCACAAAATCAGTTTGTTCAACAATATTCCCAACCTTTGTCCTAGCAAGGCCAACCGTTGCAGTGGCAAGGTCAACCTTTACAGAAGCAAAGTCAGCCTTTGTAGCAACAAGGTCAGCCTTGGATCCAGCAAGCTTTATATGCATATCGGCAAGGTCAGCCTTTGCAAGGCGAAGGTCAACCCCTATAACAGCAGGGTCAATCTCCTTATGTCTAGGGTCAACAGGTTCAACAACATTATTATAACCCGTATGCCGTGTACAATGCTTATCAATGGCCTATGGTAGGACAATATCAAGCCTACCATAGACCAAATCCACCTTACGGTCAAGGGAACCCATAGTGGGGACAAAATCAAGTTCCATATGGACAAAATCCTCCATTGTGGGGGAAAAATCCTTACCAACAAGGATGGACTCCGCAGTTTGTGTCTCCTTAAAGGCCCTATATGTTTTTTAACACACAATTACCTTTCTTGGCTACGTTGGATCTACCCGATGTCTCGAGGCTCATGAATGATCCCATTCTTCATTCGCCTTACTAGCCTCCAGTTCCAATGAAAATTCTGAGTGATTGCCCCAAATTCGAGGGAAAATCTAAGGAGGATCCACATGCGCACGTGATGACATATCACCTCTAGTGCTCCTCCAATTTGTATGTCAATGGTTCCTTTCAGAGAACTCTAATAGGTGTTTCCGCTAAATGGTACGTCGAATTGCCTCACGATACCTACGGTGACTTCAACTCTTTGGCTATGGCTTTCCTCACTCATTTCCAATTGCTGGTTCGATATGAAACTGACACTCATTTGATTACATCCCTTAAGCAAGACACAACGACCCACATTTCCAATCATATCAATGAATGGAGACGTCAACGTCACCTCATCAAAGTCTCTAGATACACCACCTGTTGATGGTGTGATTTATTTTGTGTCTTAGACTTCTGTGAAAGCTTCTTCGAAGCATGAATCTGTCTCAAACATTGGTTCCAATAATCCCTAAAAAAATTCATTCTGTCCTGGTAAAACCTCTGAGGTACATGATGTCTAGTCTACCACAGTAGATAAGGACTCTAAGGTTAAAAAGAAGGGCAAAGGTAAGGCCAAAGTTGATACCCTAAAACAGGACCATTCGAAATCATTTGTTGATGATGCTTCTAGAAGAAATCCAAAATATTCTTGCCTCATATATGAGGAGGATCATTACATTAAGGATTGTCCCTAATGTTCTGAAGTTAATTGCTTGTTTAAAGGGAATCTGACTGTCTTAAAAGAACCCTTTCCATCACAACAGACACAAATGGTAGACCAATTGTAGTCCTCAACTTCCTCAGGTTCTCACGTGTTCATGATGCAAGGTTCATCACCTATCTCAATAACTACTCAAACGAAGGACTATCAAACGACGTCTAAGCAGCCGATGGAGAAATAAGATATCAATGCTCCTTCTACTTCTACTACATCCAATTTTGGTCCATTCCATATCGAACGCCCTAACAGTGAGTCCGTCATTTGACCACCTCCCCAAGGTGTTATTCAGGAGTCATTTTTTAATCCAAATGCTAGAGTTGCGTAACATTACAATATTGTTAAGGATTTAGCTCAAACACTTTCAGTGATGTCTGCCTTGGAGGTTCTCCAATCTTGTCCAACGAAGCGGAAGTCACTATTGTCTGCTATAGGTGATATTGATCCTTTTGATTCGAGTCTTATTACTTTCAATCTAGAAAACCACGTGCCTCATCTTCCTCATCAGATTGCATTTCTGATACAAGTTCTTATCAAAGTAAAGATGATTCACCAGACAGTTATTGATGAAGGTGCCTCTACCTACATCATTTTAGTTTCGTGCTGGAAAGCCATTGGCTCTCCCTCTCTTAACCAATCTTCGAACACCTTGGAAGCCTTTGATGGCAGAGGTTCACGTCGTTACTGTATTCTCACAAGTTTTCTGATCACACTAGAAGGAAAGACTGTTGAATTAGAAGTAGAATTTGTAGATGCAAATCTCAACTAAAACCTTCTTCTTTGATGAAGCTGGACCCACGCTATGTTTTGTGTGGTGTCTTCTTTGTTCTGCGTGCTTCATTTTCCTAATGAAGGAAAAATAGTCATTCTTGATCAACTGTCCTTCTTTTCTTCTGGTTCATCCAATGGAAACGTTCCTTATGTGGGAGACACTGTGATTGCTTACGAGAGCGCGGGGGCGGGTCTCTTCAAAGACTTTTCTTTAATGGGTACTTTTACTCTCCCACCTTTGCATGTTCATTCAATCAATATGATCTCAGCCTCTATGGATCCTTGGATTATCTCTACCGCAGATCAAATTGATTCATTTGGTGATGTTATGCCTTTAAGTCCATTGGAGCTAAATTATCAAGAAATTGTCTTGGCTTTGATGGCCACTTCAGACAGTCATACTTTTTTCAGTATGAACCTGGACACTTACATGCCATCTCCCTGGTTTGGTTCTTGTGATTTTCCAGATCCTTTGAACAAGACATTCCCCACTGATGAGAGTATCGTTGAGGTCATATCTCTAGATGAAACTCCATGGAACAATTTACATCATCGTTCTTCTTTTCTTCCTAGCCTAGATGAGATGCCTTCCGGTCTTGAAGCATCTATTTCTCATTATCCTACACCTTCACTTCAGACACCTGTCCTCATGCATGAAGTCTTGTCGGAGGGTAATATGGGGAACATCACTACTATTATGCTTCTTGACATTTCCATTAAACCTGGAATTGTCGAGAACATTCATATTGGGGTTTCCTGTTCTCGAGATGAGATCAAGATTTATACTCAACTTTTCAATGAATTTTGAGACATTTTCGCTTATTCATACGAGGGAATGCCTGGTATCGATCCAACAATAGTGGCGCATGAGATTCTGACTTATCTTGGTGCTAAGCTTGTTCGACAACGTCTCCACCTTGTGCACCCTCACAAGGATGCTACTATCAAAGTAGAAGTGGAGAAGCTTTTAGAAGTGGGTTTTATTTATCCTATTCCATTAACGTATTGGGTGTCCAATATCGTCCCTGCTGCCAAAAAGTAGGGAACAATCTGTGTTTGTGTTGATTACTGCGATATCAATCGCGCCTATCCTAAGGACAATTATCCTACTCCATTTATTGATCAAATCATCGATGAATGTGTAGGGAGTGAGATTTTTTCGTTCATGGATAGTTTTTTTGGCTATAACCAATTTAACTTTTCACCTGCCGATCAACATAAAACGACCTTTACTGTCCTTGGGGTACTTTCGCTTACAAAAAGCTTCCTTTCGGTTTGAAGAATGTTGGAGCTACCTTCCAATGAGAAATGTCTTATGCATTTCACGACATTCGACACATTGTTTAGCCATACCTTGATGACTTACCAACTCATTCTACTAAGCATCGTGACCATCCCAATCACTTAAGATCCATCTTTTTACAATGTCGACATTACAATGTTTGTCTCAATCCACACAAGTGTGTGTTTTGCGTCGAGTCTAAATGGCTCTTGGCTTTTTTGGTGTCTCTCGAAGGTATCCAGATTGATCCTTTGAAAATTGAGGACATTGTCAATTTACCCTCCCCCCACGCCCCTACATCATTATTGCAGTTGTAGAGCCTGCAGGGAAAGGCTAATTTTCTTCGTCGATTTGTCCCCAATTACTCCAAAATTTCCAAGGGATTTACTCACTTACTTAAGAAGGGGATCCTTTTTATTTGGGATGAAGTTGCCCAGAAATCCTTCGATGCTTTAAAAACACGCTGATCAGTGCTCCTTTACTGCATCCCCTCAATTATCATCGCGATTGCTTCCTATTCTTCGATGCAATCGATACTACTGTTGGTATGGTGTTAGTTCAAGACGACGATGATGGAAACGAGAATGTGGTTTATTATTTGAGCTGAAATCTTCTCAATATTAAGTCTTGATATGCTCATGTTGAGAAGCTCGCCTTAGGTGCAGTTCATGCCGTCCAAATATTTCGACACTATATCCTTTTATGGAAAACCATAATGAATTATGATTAAAATCCCATGACATATATAGTGACTCACCAGTTATTGGGGGGGAATAATCCAAATGGATCGTTATCCTGTAGGAGTTTGATTTGGAATTTACTGCTGCCAATTCAATGAAATCACTCATATTTTCTGAGTTGATCTGCGCTCTTTCATGTGCAAGCACTTCAACTGATTTTACTGAGAAGATACCCAATGAAAATGTGTTTCTGATCAACACTCTTGACCCATGGTATGGAGATATTATTATTTATCTCCAAACCCAGAATTTCTGATCTAAGTTGTCCTGATCTGACCGACGCCGCATTCGACATCAGTCCTAACCCTATCAGATCCTCGGGGATACATTGTATCGGGTCGGTGTGGACTTTGTCCTTCGCAGGTGTCTCACCCCAGAAGAGGCAGAGTGGATATTAAATGATTGCCACTCTAGTGGCTATGGTGGTCATATGTTTGGATATGCCACTGCTCAAAAAATCCTCTGCATCGGTTATTTCTGGCCTTCTATCTTCAAAGGTTGCATTCTAATTTTCCAAAAATGCTATGAATGCTAGATTTTCAATCATAAGAAACGCGCCCCACCTACACCCCTACACCCAGTAATTACCATTGGCCCATTTTCCAAATGGGGCATTGATTTCATGAAATGTAACCCTCGATCATCCAGGGGGCATGGTTATATTATTTTCACAGTCGATTATTTTACTAAATGGGCCGAGGCGATGCCTACATATAATGCCGACAATATTACTGTTGCTCAGTTCCTTTTTAACCATGTCATAACACGTTTTGGTGTTCCTCAAACTATCATGAATGATCATGGATCACACTTTCGTCAACACATGATGGCAGAGATGACTGCTCAGTTGGGCCTTCGACATGATATCTCAACTCCTTACTATTCATAGGCCAATGGCCAGGTTGAAGCAGTTAATAAAGTTTTTATTACTATGCTTCAATGTATCATTGGGAAGCACATAAAGAATTGGCATTTAATGCTATTCTTATCTCTCTGGGCTTACAAAACTTTTGCTAAGACAACCACTGGATTCACTCCCTTCTAGTTGGTGTATGGTTTAGAGGAAACTCTTCCAATCGAATGCAAAATCCCTTCGCTTAAACTAGCTATTGAACTTCTTCCAGATAACTCGCTTAAAGAAGAGAGACTACTATATCTTGAGAGGCTTGACAAGACTTGTCACATTGCTGCGATGGTCATCGAAGTTCAAAAGAAACGAGTCAAAGCTAATTTTGACCAAACTGTTTCTCCTCACACTTTTGTTGAAGGCGACTTGGTCCTTCTTTATGATCAAGCCAACGATAAATTGAGAGCAGGAAAGTTCGAACCCATGTGCCATGGGCCCTACATTGTCAAGCGTGTCTAACAAAAAAGGTTCCTATGAGCTATGTGATTACGAGGGAAATGCATTATCACAACCCTGTAATGGGTTGTATCTTAAGAAGTATTATGTGTGAAATTCATGTAATAACTTTTGTACATTAGCGTGTTAATTCATTAGTACGTTTTTTATTTTTGCTGTGTTTGTTTGCTTTACAGACATGTGTTTTCTGCTTATCCTGTGTTCCACTCTGTTGGCATATGTCGTCAGGCCATTATGTTGGTTTCACTGATGGTGCTTGTCGTAGCACACAGAACCTTTCTTTTGCAGCATGGGTACTCTATGACCCTAATGACAAGCTGATTTACTTACAAGGTATCTGCCTTGGTCAAACAACCAATAATATTGCTGAATACAGTGCAGTTATTGAACTCTTGTCAGAAGCGGTAGCACTTGGCATTAGGGATTATTTTGTCAAGTTGGATTCACAGCTCATTGTGTTACAATCAAACAATCATTACTCAGTGAGGAATCCACAAATTTTGTGTATGTGTCTACGTGTCAGATTGTTGGAAAGAAATTTTGATTTCATTACATATCAACATATTCCATGTAATTAAAATACATTAACAGATTCATTGGAAAATTTTGTTCTTGATAGGCACTTGCATCATTTATAAAACTAATCATATTATGGACACATAAGTAGGAAATAAAACATGCATATATTATATTATATTAATATATATATATATATATCTATATCTATATATATATAATATATATATATATATATATATATATATATTGCATCTGCCAGAGTGTTACATCTAAATATAAAAAATAGATTGTTCCGGGACACTTGGCTTTCAAAGCCTACAAAATGTGTAAAAGGACTCGATAAACTATCAGTTTGCACGGTGCTCATGATAGCACGAGACCGCTATGATCACTCGGCTTAACAATGGACACAATCTCGCAGAGACTCCCACTGTGTGTCTCTACCAACACAGTGGAACATCATCAATAGTGGCATACCCTGGGACTCATCAAGTTATCACCTCCAGAGTGCACTCCATCTCAGCTAAGGGGTTTGCCCCTTCCTCGTAATCTACACCCACTACCTGATGTGAAACTCATTGTGCTATTGACGACATTCCTGGTGGTCTCTCTGGTCCCACACCTGCACATTTATCACAAGTTGAGTCTCAGTTTACACTTTTACTAAAAATCATAAAACTTGAAAAAATCCAAAAAACAAGTTTTTATTTGCATCGGTCCACTATTTTCCTGGAGGTAGAGGCAGATGTGGATCCCACCTGAAATCCATGCTAGCATAGGTGTAGTTGTCCACCGTGAGTAGTTGGTGTTCTAGCCGAATGAAAAACTATGGTGGGTAATGCATTTTCTGACCAGTTCCTCCTTGAGGCATGAGTTGACTCCATTGCACGAGTCTCGGATCTCGGGGGGCAGGATATGGTACCTCTACCCACTAATGCCAGAATAGGGGCACTTGCTCTAAAAATAAGGTCACCAATATAGAAACGAACTCGAATTTCTTCAGGTGTACATGCTTCCCCTTGGTCAGTTGTTGTTTCATGTTTGCCAACAGGCCTCCACACCAGTTGAAGATGGTGGGGGTCAAAAATGCGATAAAATATTCAAACTAGGATTTTGAAGCCTCATGCAAGGCTTACATACTGACTACACGCGCCATAGTGAACAAAATTGTTCTCAAAATGAGGTTTTCGGTGATTGTCACTATCTTCACCTTACCTCTATTGGTCATTTCGGCACTGGGACAATGCCTATGGACTAGAGTCGTTGTACTTTCACGTCCTTGGCCAGATCCAAAGAGTTGGACTGCTTCCCCTCGTCGGGACAATCCCATGATAAAGTAGATATCCATCTCCTCCAGTTCTAATTCCTGGCCTTTTATGATGAAGATCTCTCGATATACATCCCAGGGACTGATCAGATAGGGCAGGAATTCCATCTGAGCTATTAACCCTGTGGTCCTGAAGAATTTTAGCAACCCGCAATTCCTCAGAGAATTTATGCATTCATGATCTTGAGTTGCTTGATGGTCTTCGGCCTCATGGCCTCTTTCTTTCCACTCAAAGACCATATTCTCTTGCAAAACAACATTTAACACTTATTAATGCCTTTTTCATGGATCTAAAACATCAATTTTTTTCTTAAAAGAGAGTTTTATTTCTTAAAAATCCGCCCTCGCGGCATCGCACGAGCCTTTAGTCTCAAGCGTGACCATCACGGCTCTGATGACCATACCCGCGATGGTAGTCGTTGCCCTAAATTTTTTAAATCCTCCTTTCTAGCATCAAAATTATGGTTTAGAATGCATAATAAAGTGATAAAATGCAAGATCAAGAATGAGGCTCTTACCTGTCACAAACGGTTAGTGAAATGGTACCCTGGATCTCCCGCAGCAACAACTGGAAAATTAAGAGAATTAGGGCACAAAATTCACTTTTAGAACTCACTTTGGTAAAATGGTAAAAAATAAAATTGCTTTTGCCTATTTATAAGTTTTACAAGTCATTTTTGTTGATATTTTCGTAATATTTTAATATTTTCTCTCGACACCAGTGATGGGTATGTTTCTTGTGTAGTTACAGGTACCTTGAAAGTGAACAATGATCATTATTGACCGATTCTTGCAAGTTTTATTTTTTCTCTTTTTTGGACTCATTAAATAAATGAAAAAGGAACCCCCCTGGAGTCATCTTTCAACTTTTTTTTGACTCTCAAAAACTGAAAAGATTGCCGAGTACTTGTCGTTTTGAACTCGTTAAATTAAATGAATCGACGTCACCTCAGTATATGTTTACCCCTTTTCAGGCTGAGATTGACTATTTAAAAAACAGGTACACCTTGGTTGACATGGTCAAGAGGTTCCCTCGGATGTTGTTTTCTACCTTTCGGGTACGAGCGACAGTTTATGAAAAGGGACATATGGAGTTTTCTTTTCAGTTTCTTTTTCCATACTGAGTTATTCTTACGTTGAACTTGTTAAAACTTTATGACAAAAGACTCGTCACCGTGATGAGACCGAGCTTCTCCTTCCTAGGGCTCGTAAAAATTACTAGGATGGATTCATTCGAAGAATGAACTTACATACAAGCATATTCTATCCCCTTCAAGCTTGTGATCAAAATAATTGGGGGACTCACTAGAAATAGCGGGGGGGGGAAAATGAAGATGAGACATCCTTTGTATAGGCAGCATGTCGCTCTTGAACATGACACTCTTATGCTCTCATGTCGGGTTTGGGATATCCTCACTCAGTTACTCGTTCTCCCAAGTTTGGGAGATCCATTTTACCTCTCATCTGACTATTCCATTTCATCATCATGACCTTTAGTCCTATGTCGAGTCAAATGATGCCACACTCCGGAGTCGTGTCGCCAATGTTCAAGAGAAGTCCAATTTGTAGTTATTTACCTATACATTGTTTGAGTCATTGCTACAGTCTTGAATATTATTCCATTTTATTCCTTGTTTCATGTTGATGATGGGGGATTCATCATTACCCTCCTTCGATAGGTCGCTTCTTATCGAATTCAGCTCATTATCCTGGAAGATGACTTAGAAACTCCCTTATAGTACCTTAGAGCTGGCTTGCCCTAATGGCCAGTTCTTTGCATTCGATGACAGGTCTTCATTATTGGCTTTCGATTAGGTGATTCCATGAGTGTTCGAACTCATCTTCATTATCACATTCATGGATTGTACTGTTGTACCTTGAGAGCCATTGTCATTATTGGTGGTTTCTCTCGTACCTGTTAATGGTCCACATCATTGGCCATTAATCAAGTGGTTTCTTAGCATGTTCAACTTCAAGACGTTTATTCACATGTTAGGATTCATACATTGATCGAGTTGGGGTGGAGCGCAAGACCCTAAGTCTTGTCTATTATGACTCAGGCTGCATGGAGTTATATGCCATTCATGATTTTACACATGTTTCTACTATACGGATGGCTGTGACCATACCGTGAGACTTTATATTTAAGATGATCCTTGTTATCTGGATGGATGTGCCCATACCATGGATCTTTTCATATATTCTTCATCATCCAGATAGTTGCGTCCATGCCATGGATTCATGTCTTGATCTCAGATATGTATATGTATATGCATCCTTGATTTGCAGGTCTCCTGAGAGTGTGTGTCCTCGTCCTTGCCAAAAGCTCGTAAAGCATCTCAGCCATCACTCCTCGTTCTGCCTTCATGCTTTAGGGGGCATTTGTTACATTGTATTTTGTCACGACTCATGCACTTCCCTGTGACATACCCCGAAGTGCCCAAAACATGACCATTATACAATATACTCATCCATATATACAACTCAGATCCTTCCTTTAACTTTACTTGGAAAATGTCTTGAGATTTCCTTGAAGAAATAGCTCTTAAAACCCTAAAAGGAGGGTCATCGCTCTTATGAAGCTCAAAACCGCGATTTTTTCATGTTGCACAGTGTTTGACCCATGATGGCATCACTTTTTTCCCTGTCATACCCACGATGATCCCAAAAAAGTAATTTTCCCAAAGAATATGAGAAGCTTCGTGATCTAGAAGCTTCTAGAGCGGCGATATGGAGGTGGTTTTCACATAGATGAGGTCAAATCCTCCTAAATTGACCTCTTTGCTTTATCCCTATGAGCTACCTCCTTGAGATGTGGGCATAATCCTATCTTTGGAAGAGTCCTAACTCTCTCTCCCTACCTATAAAATCCTCTTCTCCCGTTCCCAAATGGTTGGTATATGTCCATTTGCACCCCTATGCTGAGTTTGTGCTTAAAGGCTATTCATTATACTTGGAGAAGGAGTGTTTGGAGATTTTCTTGGCTTGGACTTGGATTACCACTCAAGGAGAGCCTTTCAACATCAAGGCTATGGTTGTAAGCTTCCGTTTATTCTTTAAATAATATACAACTGCTGGTTCATCTTCCCAAAATATATATGTTCATGTATGTATTAGCTTGGCATTCCTTGATCAGTTAAGTATGTTCTTATTGGCTTTGCTATTGGTTTTGGCATGCTTTGTTGTCTCTTGATCATTTGTGTAGGTACATAAGCGCTGAGAGAAGTAGAAACAAGCCCATGACACAAGCGGTTCGAGGCCCTCAACAAAGGAAATCAGATTAGCATCAGAACGAGGTAGGTTACCTCTTTCATTATACTTTTCAATTATAACCTAGGAAAATGTCTAGTTGATTGTCACCTTAGTTGCTAGACCCACTCATTGGGCTAGAGGGATCGTCTCTGTCTGCAGAGAGGATTAACCTTTTCAACAACGACGCCAAAAAAATGTTGGCGCTTACATCGAATCATTCCCACATGTAAACAACTTAAGTACGCATTCGCTGAGGACTAACCAATCCTCTCGCTCTAGGTGCCACTGTTGACCTCCAACACACGACAGGGGGTAACCCTGAGATCTGAACTATTTGATTTTCAATTAGCAAACATAATTAGGTCAGATAAAGATAATTGATCATTATAATAAATAATGGCATTAACAGAAGAGAGGAACACAACTTAATATGTCTCAATTCTGAGATCATATTTCAAGCGATCTAAAAGAGTAATGATAAATTTGGACAAAAATAATAGCAATCATTAAGAAAAGGAAAGAAAGAAAAGGCAAAAACAAGAAAATATTAACATAAAAACTGTTTGCCAAACTTAAAAACATAACATGTGCATGAGGTGCAAGCATATTCATAATTCCATTGTAATCTATAAACAAAAGTAGCTAATAGTAAATATCATGATTGACATTGCTAATAGAATAGCAAAATTCCATGATTTTGGGGAACAAAGAAGACATACAAACAAAACACATTTAGCCAAAATAAAGAACTAGATAGACAAATCTACAATCACAATTAAGACAAGAATTATTGTAAAGTAAAAGTTCAATCTTCAGTTATCAATAATTCAAGATTGATCATTTAGCATTTATGTTGATAGTATAGATATCGAAACATGAAAACCAAACAATCTAATTCCTAAATGAGGGGAAGCCTCATACTTAGTTCTCTATGCTTTTAAATCAAAATAACAAGGAAAAGAGAAAGAACATATGATCGCTTGCATAGAATTTCAGATTTGAAAATAAAAACCATGTAACATGTACAATTAGCTTTTGTATAAAATAAGTTCTCACTTCTGCCAACAACCCCCCGTAATGGGATACATGGAATTTTATAATAGTCTTCAAAATATAATTGTTTTTTGTAACTATCTTTTCGTAAAAACAACTAACATTTGAATTAAATTAACTTAAGTAAAATAAAATGAAACATTGGGAAATAAAATAATCAAACATTATAGTGTCGTAGTGACTTTGGAACTTTGGCTTTCTTAGTGAGCCATGTAGGAGAGAGTATGTGTGCAACCCACATCCTGCTAGTTGGCGCGTGTGTTGTGATCAAGGGGATTTCATCCCAATCCTCAGGTTGGTCGATAACGAACTTCATAGGCTGAACAGGGTGGGAAGTCAGTAAGGTAGTAGTGATTTTCTCAATTGACATTGCATTTGAAGCTATTCTTTACTTTTACTAGCTTGTCCCACTCGTCGGTAGGTTACCAAGGCACGCTTTTGTATATGGTGATCACTACTACCAAGTCTGACCTTATCTGGTACCTGGTAGTGGGCAAGTTTTATATAAATTTGTTTATCCCAACTTGAATAACTAAGTCTCGATAAAGAACATTCACAACTATGGAGGTCCGATTGTCTCTTCTCCCAACATGTTTCAACAACCTAAATCTTGCTCTATTAATTTCAATTGATTAGAGAAATTTTGCCAGGATATAACCCAATTTTACTTATTCTAGAATGAAGGCACACCAAACCTTCCCAGATAGTTCAACTTGGTTATGAAATGATCAATATCCTTGATCTCTTTATCAAATTCATCTCGCATGACTTGGGCAACGACCCATTTTTCCTTTAACATGCACAGGGAACAGATGCAGTTATCCCTATTAGGTAATCCCATTTTTCTAAGGTAACATCTTCTAAGGTGTTAACCACATCTATCATGGCATCAAGGTGCTATTGTCTTTTATCTAGGGCTTCATTTGTATATCTAGCCTCCAGTCTAGCACTTTGTATTAGAGCTTTTATGTATTCCTCCGAAATCTTCACGTATGCCTCGACTGTAGTGATCTTCTGCCAAATTTCTCTCCATATATCCTATTTGGATCATATGAGTATAGTCTTTCCCATCATAGTGGCGCGAAGGTATTCCTGCCTTGATCTCATTATGTTTGTCTTTCAGGACAACTTGAATTTTCTCAATATCTAATACTTTGCCTAGGTTTATAGTTAGGGAAGCAGTCCTGGCTTCGACCATCTGTTAGTTCTCCTCTATCTTGGGTTGAACCACTATAATATTAAAGACGTTTGCCTCAAAATCAGTAGTCGAGACAAAATGGGGACTGCTTACAAGTGACACCTCTCTAAGTGATGAGGTATCTCCGGATTGGGATTTCTCTTGAACTAGGGTCAATTTTGCTTCAAAAACTATCACTTCCCTCTGCTCCGTGAATGTATGTTGGAAGTCCAAGGCCTGTGCCCCTGAGTCTTTTTGGTCGATACTCTTCAAATGCTGCTTGATTTCTGGATCCAAATATTCGACCTGTTGGTTAAACACGTCGACATTTACATCACTCTATTTGGGCTTCACCCACCGAATCATATCAAGCTGAGTCATGCCTTCAAATTTTCGGTTGATGGAGGAAACAACAGAACATGACATCGTAGGTTCTATTTCTTCAACACCTCTTTGATTTTGGGATTGACTAGAGTCAATTTGTGCAAATGTCTCAGTCGTCCCTATAGAGAACGTTAGTTGTAAATTTTCTTTCATTGGTATTGGTAAGTTTTTCAACTTCTCCAACTCGGGCCTGCTTTCATGAATGTAGGAAGATAACCCGACCAACTTCTTAAGTTGTGAAATGACACCCAAGGGGTCATTATGCCAGCAGTCATCTTGCACGAAGCCAAAATGAGAGATCTCCCTTTACAAAGTATTAATAACATTTTTATTCTTAATGATTAAAGGAGAAATAACAAAATGATAATTAAACAATGCTTGTTTCTTTTTGGAAACAAAATGGTATTCATTAACTGCAATTTTTTGCCTTAAAAATTCATACGCATACAGTAAAGGCGAAACATACTAAGGTAACCGTGTGGTGGCTTGTCAAAGGCATACAAGCCTAACGCTGTATAATCAGGAAATAATAACTAGCTTCCGGTGCTTTCCTATTCAACCAATCTTAGAATTTTTGTCTTCTTTTGATAAATTCTACCCACATTTGTTTCTGTTACTTTAGCCTTCAAGGGGTAAGAAAAAAATTGATATACTGAGAATAAGCTAAAGGGAGGCACTGAGGGTAGATTTCATATGTCCAATAGAATTCCTCCTTCTCTCTACCATAAGCGCCAGTTGTGCTCAGAAGAAGTTTAAGAACAATGGTGGAAGGGACTGAAAGGAATGGCGGTGGATAATTCTACTGTAAGGGCGCGGGCTAAGTATTTCGAAAAACCTATGGTTTGCTGGTTAGGATGAAGGGCGGTAATACGAATGGCCAAAAACACTATCTCATCCAAGTGTGAATCGTAGGCAAGACCAAAAATTATAGAAAGGAGGGAAGTCAGGGTTTGGTATAAAGGTTTAAGCAACTGAGTAGAAATGGGAAAGAGTATTTTTAGCTCAGGGTCAGGGGTTTCAAAGAAGGTCTTAAGGAACTCGAGCTTGTCCCCTTTGGCCCAAGTGATAAATTCCCTATCTAATCCTTTTTCCATTATGCCAACCCCTTGGGATGGGATGCCCAACATCTTAGCTAATATCCTTTCGTCTAACCTAAGAAATAATGCATGGCTATTTTTAAAGTACACTACTTGTTGCTGTAACTCGAAATTCTTGACCAATAGCAGAATCCACTCAGGGTCTAAATGGACATTAGGGAGAGTTGCATGTAGAATTCTGGTTCTGAGAAGGTATAGGTCATGAGTCATCGTAGCAGATGAAGGGTTAAGGGTCCTCTTCAATGTCATGGGATTAATATGACGAAGCTTCCATCTGAAAGTCTTAGCTCCCTCTTTTAGGGGAATCCGATGCTCTATTATACTTTGGTCATAAGCCTTGAGGTCATCATTCAACCAAGAAAAAACATCAGCATATCTTGAGAGAAGGTGAATATAACGTTCTTTCATATGAGGCAGGAGGATCTTAGATAAATTAATCAATTTACTCTTAGATGTAGCAAAAATGTCAACAACCTCTACTTCAACGTTCATGGATTTAAGGGCTAGACTAGCAACAAAGTCATTATGATCGAAAATTTTCTCCAAAGGAATCAATCCTCTAGGAATGTCATTTTTTATTTTTTATTTTTATTTTTTAATTTTTAATTTTAATTTTTTAATTTTTAATTTTTTAATTTTTAATTTTAATTATTTTTAATTTTTTATTATTTTTTTTTTTAATTTTTATTTATTTTTATTTTTATTTTTATTTTTATTTTTTAATTTATTTATTTTATTTATTTTATTTTTTATTTTATTTATTTATTTTTATTTTTTATTTTTTATTTTTTTATTTATCTGTTTATTTTTTTTTTTTTTATTTTTTTTAAATGTCATGGTTGTCGATCCTAGAATCTACCTGAGAGGTGCAAGTTAGAGGTATATCTACATCCTTGTCTTCATCGATGCAATGACCTGAGAATTCTCTGATCAATTGTATAAACCTCATAATTTCTTGCTCATCCTCGAATACGTGGCAATGCTTGATGTTGTTAGGTATGGAACGTCTATAAAGGACGTTTATCTCAAGATTAATCTTAAGAACAGTTGGTTTGATGAAAGTGGCCAACATGACATCGAAAGCATCAGCTAATTGATTTTGTTCACGGGGGACCATAGTAAAATTAATCACTAAGAAAAAAATATCGACTAAGTCCCAAACTTGATTCCTATAGGCACACGAATGAGGGTCTTTAGTCTGACATTTGTTTGTCACCTGCGTAATTACTAGTTTAGAGTCACCAAATACAGATAAATTCTTGATGTTAAGTTTACGCACAATTTATAACCTGAGGAGAAGAGCTATATACTCGACAATATTATTGGTTGTTTCAAAATTTAGTTTGCAATAAAAAGAATAGTTTTTCTTAGAGGGTGGTATTAGAACAACACCCACACTAGATCTGACCCTGGAATACACACCATCAAAATACATCTTCCAAACCACGTTAGGATCTAGAGGCAAAGAGAGGAGGTCATTCTTCTGAGCCAGGAAATACTTCTCTTCCTTTGAGAAGGAAAACAAAAAATTACCCATGGTTTCCTCGACTATGTACATGGGGGAATTCTTAGGATTGTCTTTTGAACTGATCATGTAAGTTAAGCTAGATTCCTGATAAAGATGTCGAGTTCCTCCTCCAAAAAAAAGGATGGTAGCGTATGATAAGTATAACTAGAGGGATCCATCGAGTTTAACACCCAAACTTATAGAAATAAGCATCCCATAATTTGGGAGAACACCGTCCATAATAATATCCATGACGATGCTTTTAATTGGGACCTGAGCCAAAACTATGACAAGATCTTTGATGACGCCTAAACACTTAACCCTTCGAGAAACAAGAGAATAAAGGTCATGATACTCCTAGGTTATACTTAACCCCGGTTTCTCCATGATTTCCTTGGGCATAAGATTATGAGAGTGCCATAATCTAACATACAGTTGTGGAGGTTCCATTCATGAATCTTAAGACTAATGTAAAAAGGAGGAACCGTGGCAACACTCTTTTGTTCTGCTGGGCCCAAAGAAATTTTAGATGCGTCATCTTGCACATTGATTACGTCAATTGACCCAATTTCCTATGGTGATTGATGGGAGGTTTTAAGGAAATAATCTATTTCTTCCTTGTAGTTAGGAATTTTCACAATTTCGGCTAAAGGCACGTTGACCATAAGTTTGTTTAACTCATTTTGCAAATTAAACTTTTTTAGGTGGGAAGACTCAACCTCTATAGAGTTAGGTTCAGCAGGGGGGAAATCTCAGGCTAGCCATTGGAGGTTGAGGATTGATTTCCCTATGAGGTATCGACTCCTTCGTGGGACTAAGATTATATTTACACTAAATTTGAGCCTCCAACTGTTTTGCAAATCGTCAAAGCTAGGGATCCCAAAATTCTAGTTCTAGGCACTCAAGGGAATCGGGGGATGCTATCTCAAAGGAATTAATAGAATATGGATTGGGATATTCCACTTCTTCCGGATTCATTAGTTGGCTTGCTACGTCACCATTATATTCTTCGATAAGAAATCCATTATTTCTTAATGGAGGCTGAATGGGGGGCTCATCGAGCTTCTATTCTCGCTACAACATTTGCTGTCATTGAGGATAATTAAAGGGAGCCTTGTTACATTGGGGAAAATTTGGATTATAATTATGTGGATTGGGACATAAATTGGGTTGAACCAAAGGATTCGTAGGAGGAGGGGGAACAGGGTTATTTCCCACTTCTAAGCATTCAATCCTATTGGTTAGGGATTTGACATGTTTCAACATTTCCTTGATCTTTTGTTCTTGTGAAGAGGAAGAGGTGGGGAGCTGCTGGGAGGAATCCAAAATATTTTTCTTACCTTCAGACTTAGTATCCCCGGACAACCTTTTTCCTGTAGCGATTAGATTTCCATCACAAGCGCAAGCTTTAGCTTGTGCATCAGCTAATGTCACATGTTCTCTTTCTCGTAGAGCGTATTAGAGATAATTGTTGAGCGCAATAGTGAATGCCACAATCTCAACAGTATCAGAAGGGTGAACTGCAGGTGGGAAATTATTATAACACTTAGTAAAATCTTTTATTAAAATCAGACACAGATTCATTTGGCTTCAATTTCGAAACAACAAATTGTGTAAGCCAAAGTTGATGCTATTGGGAGAAAGGGTTCTAAACCACTTGTGAGGCTCACCTTCAAGTCTTTGTATGGACATCCTCATGCATACATAATCATATTTTGCCCCTAAATTTTCACAATAATCTTGAAACTTGACTACATGATCCTCGACGGTTTGGTCACCTTTGTTATCGAACCGTGGTAGATTTCGATCATATTTTGGGGGAAAATCATGTAAATCCCATCGGAGATCAAGGGGACGATACTGGGCATTAACCCAAGCATTCATAACTGGAGGTGGAGGAGGGAAAGGAGGAAAAGGAGGAAAATGAGGAGCTAAAGATTAAGACTCGTTAAGGGGAGGGGATGGACCATTCAAAGGCGTGGATGGTGCAAGAGAAATTACAAGATCAAGCTGAGAGGAAGATGATGAAGCTACAACTTGAAAGCGCTAACGTGAGGGCTTGGAAATTTCAATCGCTCGACGATTTGGTGACAATCGGTAATTGTGTTTGAATTCATCGAGACATTTCCTCCTTTTTGCGATAGTAACAAGAAATTTGGGGCCATCTAGAGGAGGGCCACTGATATCGGATGTTGATATGGTTAACATTCGAGTGGTATCCAGGTTTAAAAAAAGAAGGAATGTATAGAACTTTTAAATTACATGAATTTACAAATCAACTACCAATTAATTTATAAAAATACAATCATAAATCTAAAATAGTACCTTAACAGTGACGGACGTGCACTTTCATAGAAATTTTCAGACTCTGCGAAGTTGTCTTCATCCAGGGATGTGGGGGTTTGGCTAGGCTTGTTCGTCTTCTCCTGCTAAGACCTCCCAGTTTTGTTGTAATTCCTGATGAGTCCAGGAAACTTGCAACGATAGTTCATATAATCCATTAAGGACAATGCGTTGATAAGCCAAACCAAATAAAATATGTGGTTAAATAGGGTTAGAATTAGTCATCCACAAATTTATACTAATACTACCCGACAACGACACCAAAAGAATGTTGGTGCTTAAATCGTTCAAACACGCAAACTACTTAAGTATGCATTCACTAAGGACTAATCAATGCTCCCTTTCTAGGTGTCACTGTTGACCTCCAACACACCACAGGGGGTAACCCTACGATCTGAACTATTTTATTTTCAATTAGCAAACATAATTAGGTCAGATAGAGATAATTGATCGTTGTAATAAATAGTGGCGTTAATAGAAGAGAGGAACACAACTTAATAGGTCTCAATTCTGAGATCCTAGCACAAGCAATCTGAAAGAGTAACGATAAATTTGGACAAAAATAATAGCAATCATTAAGAAAAGGAAAGAAAGGAGTTAAAAATAAGAAAATATTAACGTAAAAATTGTTCGCTAAACTTAAAACATAACATGTGCATCAGGTGCAAGCATATTCATAATTCCGCTGCAATATGTAAACAAAAGAAGTTAATAGTAAATAGCGTGATTGGCATTGCTAACAGAAAAACAAAATTCCATGATTTTGGGAACAAAGAAGACATACAAACAAAACACATTTAGCCAAAATAAATAATGGGATAGTTAAATCTATAATCACAATTAAGACAAGAATTATTGTAAAATGAAAGTTCAATCTTCAGTTATCAAATATTCAAAACTATTCATTTAGAATTTATGTTGATAGTATAGATATCGAAACATGAAAACCAAACGATCTAATTCCTAAATGAGGGAAAGCCTCAGATTTAGTTCTCTGCGATTTTAAATCAAAATAACAAGGAAAAGAGAAAGAACATATGACTGTTTGAATAGAATTTCAGATTTGAAAACAAAAACTATGTAACATGTACAATTAACTTATGTATAAAATAAGTTCGCACTTCTTCCAACAACCCCCTTGTAATGGGAAACATGGCCGTTTATAATAGTCTTCAAAATATAACTGTTTTTTGTAACCGTCTTTTTGTAAAAATAACTGACATTCAAATTAAATAAACTGAAGTAAAATAAGATGAAAGACTGGGAAATAAAATAATTAGTCATTATGGCATCGTCATGAATTTGGATCTTTGGATTTCATAGTGAGCCCTATAGGAGAGACTATGTGTGCACCCTGCATCTTGATAGTTGGTGTGTGTGTTGTGATCAAGGGGATTTCATCCCAATCCTCAGGTTGGTCTGCAACAGACTACATAAGCGTAATAGGCTGGGGAGACTGTGAGGTAGTAGTGAGTTGCTCAATTTCAACATCTCTTTTGAAGCTATTCTTTAATTTTTCTAGCTTGTCCCACTCGACGGTAGGTAGCCAAGGCACACTTTTGTATTTGGTGATCACTACTACCAAGTGCGACCTTATCTGGTACCTAGTAGTGGGGCAGGTTTTGTATAATTTTGTTTATCCTAGCTTGAATAGCAAAGTCTTGGTTCTGAAATGATCAATCTCCTTGATCACTTTATCAAATTCATCTCGCAAGACTAAGGGAGAGACCCATTTTTCCTTTAACATGCATAGGGAATAGATGCAGTTATCCCTAGCAGGTAATCCCATTTGTTCTAAGGTAGGGTCTTCAAAGGTGTTAACCACATCTATAATGGCATCAAGATGCTCTTGTCTTTTATCTAGGGCTCCATTTGTAGATCTCGCCTCCAGTCTAGCACTTTATATTAGAGATTTTTCACAGTCCCCTAGAATCTTCACATATGCCTCGACTGAAGTGATCTTCTGCCAAATTTCTCTCCATCTCTCCTCTTTGGATCATATGAGTATAGTCTTTTCGGTCATAGTAGCGCAAAGGTATTCCAGAAAAGATTTCATTTGGTTACGTTTTTCTTTCAAGGCAGATTGAATTAGCTCAATTTCGTCATCCTTCTTCCTTGTTGCACCTTCGACCCTACAATTCATCTGTCTCTTTCCTTCTGTGAGTGTTCGTAGTTCCTCCTCTAATTGAGTGATCTTGACATGCAGTAACTTGGGATATTCTAACTCAACAGTTGGGGCTGAACTAAGGGCTTTTTCAATTGATTCCTTACTTTGTCATGATCTCTAGGTGTCTTTGTTCTTTTTCACGAGATTCTGTCTTGAGCGTCATAACTACTTGAAAGCATCTTATCACTCTCCTTTAATCCACAAGGTGACCTCCATTTATTGGATACTATTTTCAATCTCCTCTCTCCTCTCGAAAGCTTGAATCAAGAAATGAGGATCATGGTTGGGAATTTTAAAGTTCGTCTGCAGTGCTTTGATCTACTTATCTCTCTCTTCTAGTAATTTCTTTAGAGGAGCAGTATCTTGGGTTGTCTAGATTGACGCACGATGATATCTTCTAATTCTCTAATCCGGTTGGTTTTGGTATGCAGTGCTATTCGAGCTATATGTCACTATTCCGAGACCTTTTAGAGCATAGCCTGCATTTTCTTGTTTCCTACTGAGGAATCCAACAATATTCGGACCACTATCTCACCTACCTGTCTACGTAAATTAATCATCTCAAATTCTGATACCTTTCCCAACTTTATAGTTAGGGTAACAGTCCTGGCTCCAACCATCTGCTGGTTATCCCCTATCTCAAGCTGAACCACTGTAAGATTCAAGACATTTGCCTCGAAATCAATAGTCGAGACAAAACGGGGACCTCTTACACGTGAAATGTCTCTAAGTGATGAGGTATTTGTGGATTGATATTGCTTTGGAACTAGGGTCAATTATGATCAGAAATTTATCACTTTCCTCTACTTCGTGAATGAATGTTTGATGTCCAAGGCCCGTGCCCCTGAATCTTTTGGTTCGATACTCTTCAAAGTCTTCTTGATTTCTGCATCAACCTGTTCGACATGTTGGTCAAACACCTCGACATCTACATCACTTTATTTGGGCTTCACGCACTGAATCATATCAAGCTGAGTTATGCCTTTAGATTTTCGTTTGATGGAAGAAATAACAGAACATGATGTCTCAAGTTTGCTTTCTTCTACACCTCTTTTAACTTGGGATTGAATAGAGTCAATTTGTGCGATTGTCTCTGTCGTCCCTGTAGATGACACTAGCTATAAAATTTCTTCCGCTAGTATTGGTAAGTTTGCCAACTTTTCCAACTCAGGTATGCTTTTGTGAACGTAGGATGATAACCCGACCTGCTTCTTAAGTCATGAAATTATACCCAAGGGATCATAATGCCAATAGTCATCCTGCATGAATCCAAAAGAAGAGATCTCCCTTTCCAAAGTATCAATAGCATTTTTATTCTTAACGATTAAAGGATAAATAAAATAAGGATAACTAAACAATGCTCCTTTCTTTTTGGAAACAAAATGAAATTCATTAACTACAATTTTTTGCCTTAAAAGTTCATACGCAAACAGTAAAGGAGAAACATACTTAGATAACCATTATGGTGGCTTATCAAATGCATACAGACGTAACACTAGATGATCAGAAAATAAGAACTAGTTCCTAGTGCTTTCATGTTCAGTCAATCTTAGAATTTTGGTCTGCTCTTCACAAATTTTACCCACATTTTTTTTTCGTTATTTTAGCCTTAAGGGGTAAGAAGGATAATCGATATATTAAGAATAAGCTAAAGGGAGGTGCTAAGGGTAGATTGCATCTATCGAATAGAATACCTCCTTCTATCTACCATCAGTGTCAATGGTGCTTAGAAAAAGTTTAAGACTCATGAAATATGTAGGGTAATTGTAAAGGACCAAATGTACAAGTTAAGAACAATGGTAGCAGGAACTGAAAGGAATGATGGTGGATAAGTATTTTGTAAGGGCGCGAGCTAAGTATTTCAGAGGATATATGTTTGCTAGTCAAGATGAAGGGTGATAAGACAAGTGGCCAAAAATGCCGTCTTGTCCAACTGTGAATCATTAGCAAGACAAAAAATGACAGAAAGGAGGGAAGTCAGGGTTTGGAAGAAAGGTTTAAGCAACCAAGTAGAAATGGGAAAGATTAGTTTCAGCTCAGGGTCAGGGGTTACGATGGGGGCCTTAAGTAAACAAGCTTGTCCTCTTTGGCCAAATTGATAAATTCCCTGTCTAATCCTTTTTCTGTTATTTTATCCCCTTGGGCTTAGACACCCAACATCTTAGCTAATATCCCTTTGTCTACCCTAAGAAACAATACATGACCATTTTTAAAGTAAACCGCTTATTGTTGTAGCTTGAAATTCTCGGCCAATAGCATAATCGAGTCAGGGTCAAAATGGATAGGAGGGAGAGCTGCATGCAAAATTCTGGTTCATAGCCTGCATAGGTCATCAATCGTCGTAGCGGTTGAAGGGTCAAGGGTCCTCTTTAACATCAGGATATTAGTTAGGCACACCTTTGTGTCTTGAACCCTAGCTAGCTCATTCACTAGGGCTTCCTTGTTGGTTGGATCATCTATAGCTATCGGTAGGGTCGAATTGCAGATGTAAAAATAAGAGGACAGAAGGAATGACTTACCGACAGTAATGGCAAGTGCATCAAGCAATGAGTTTCCCTGCAATAATGACCATAGCCACACTTGGCGGGAGAGCGTGCAAAAGGCTAAATCATCCAGGAAGAATGAAAAAAAGATGGAGGTCGTGTGGTTTAATGGATAATTAGTAGGTTAATTAGTGTAGCATGTAAGTTCCCTATTCCTATTGGTAGAGCCACCAACTCTGGAAGATGGGTCCCACTCATAAAATGGGAGCTTACAGTTAAATAATACGTAGGTTCAAGTGTGACAACTGTTGATTTGGAGACGATCAACGACTGTTGCATCATCAGGTCTATGAGGTAACACTATCACACAAGAATTTATGAGTGTGATGGGCCCCTAAAGTCGTCAGATTAGAAAGATAGAACGATGGTGGATAATTGGGTTAAGCAACTGTGCTTAATGGGTAGGCTATTTATGCTGCAAGCGCGCATGTGAGACGCTAGATTAAATCTTGTCGATGAACTTTCCTTTCTGCAACCGAACTTTAAAGAGAAATAAAATTGACGCTGAGTGCATCAAAGTTTGCCTTGGTTAGAAACTTAGATAATACCCATCCTTTGATGATTTTAATAGGTTTTAATTTCATATTGTATTCTTGGATTTTAGCAAGCCATTTTCCCCTTCGTCCCTCGGTGTGATGCTGTAAGAGTACATCTCTTATAGCAGGGTGAGGGTGATATACTATTGATTTAGCCAACATAATGTATTCTCTGAATGCCTTAAGGGTTTTTACGAGGGCATAAGATTTATTTTCTATAATATTATATTTCAACTTAGTATTTTGGAGAGACTTACTAAAAAATATGACGGGTTATTCATACCCATATTGGTTCTTTTTCAGCAAGGCTACAACGATAGTATGCTCAAAAGCGAATGGAAAAATGATGAAATCCTTCGTGTAATATGGGATGATGAGGACAAGAGCCTCCATAATATCTCTTTTAATTTCTTGAAAAGAG
Organism: Pinus taeda; assembly: GCA_000404065.3. NCBI lineage: Eukaryota > Viridiplantae > Streptophyta > Pinopsida > Pinales > Pinaceae > Pinus > Pinus taeda. The sequence goes on along the minus strand of APFE030497625.1, from coordinate 136,117 downwards.
CGCTTTGATTATTCATCCCATTGAATATCATTACCCTTTTTTAGCATATGAGTGATATTCTTGATTGTTTCTGCAAAATTGGGAATGAATCTTCTCACAAAATTTATTTTCCCCAGGAATGCTTGGACTTATTTCATAGTACCCAAGAAATAAATAGTTTGAATAGCCTGTACTTTTTCAGGATCAATCCTAATGCCTTGGCAGGATACTATAAGCCCCAATAACTTCCCTTCTATCATCACAAAGAAAGATTTCATTGGATTTAGAGACATGCCAAACTTGCGACACTTATGGAAGATAGCCTCTAGGTGTTGGTCATCGTTGGAAGAGAAGGCAGTCATGTCATCTAAATATATGACCATGAATCAATCCTTTTCATCAGTGAAGGCAATATCCATCACCCACTGAATAGTTGCTCTGACGTTCATTAACTCAAAAGGAATTTTCTGGTACATGAACGTACCCCGAGTAGTGAAAGCGGTCTTATACATGTCATCCTTATGGACAACTATTTGGTTGTAACCAGAGAATTTGTCCATCATGGAAATGTAGGCAACACCCACTACTCATTGTAGAATGGCGTCCATTTTCAAAAGGGGATAATTATCTTTTAAGGATGCTCTATTTAAGTTCCTGAAGTCTACGCACAATCTAATCTCATGGCTTTTCTTCCTGACATGTACTAAATTTGCGACCTAGGTGGAATATCGCAAGGGAGCTATAATATTAGCATCTAAAATATTTTTGATATCCTTCTCAATAGGAGGAAGTAAAAGGGGATTAATATGATGAAGCTTCTATCTGAAAGGCTTAGGTCCCTCTTTTAGGGGAACCCGATGCTCTATTATATTCTGGTCATAAGCCTTGAGGTCGTCATACGACCAAGCAAAAAAGTCAGCATATCTTGAGTGATATAGGTGGATATTGGTGGCCACCCACCTATTTCACTTGGACTCCCACGATTTTTTCTTTCAAATTTTCAGTTTCATTATTTGTAGCACAATTTACTCTTTTTGGCAGTTTTTCGGGTCCTGAACTTATGGAGCCGTTTTGAGGCCCTAAACGACGGTTTTTTGGGAAAATGAGGGTGAAATCGGGTACTAAACCAATGTTGTCCATTCAAATGTTGTAGTCCTTAGATATATATTTCTAACGAGGTATTGTGTGCATTAAATGAAGATCGTATGCCAAAGTTTCGACCCTGGGAAGTTGATGTACCAATTTACCCAAACGGGGCCCATAGTTTGGCGCTTCATTTCCTAGGGTTAAGTTTTTGGATGTTTAGGGTTTTCCATTGTTTCTCAATAATAAATAGGCCTTTAAGACTCATTGTAACATAGTTTGGAGGCATGTAGCCACCACATCTCCTCTCAGAGATAAGCTACCATCGCCCAACCTAGTCTTATTTCCATTATGTTTGTAAGCATCTTTTAGTATTTGATATTAATGAAGTGAAGTGTTATTTTTGTTGCATCTCTTTATTTATGGTTATATCTTTAATTTGATGTGTTCTGTTTAAATTTGGATTAGTGGTATCAGAGCGGTCTGCTCTTTCTCTATTTTTCTTTTCATGTCCCCAACGAGGTTGGGATATAAGGAGATAGGGCTTGATCTGGTTGAACCTTTGCAAGATCAACCTTGCAAACCCCAACAACTGCCCATGGGGGAAGAAAATAAAGACAAGGGAGTAGGAGATCATATCAAAATATTACTCGAGGAGGCCCTTGAGAAACAAAGGAATGCGATAATGGATAACTTTGCCCAGATCCTTCAACGGTTTCCCACCGACGGTGCATCTACATCCAACAACCATTCTGGAGGTTCCACTCCTTTTAAGGTACAAGTAAACTTTGACATTCCCATATTTGAGGGCAAAATAGATGCAAATGCTGTAGATAAATGGTTAAATATGCTAGAAGGATATTTTTATGTTCATGATTTTTCCAGCTGGGAAATGATTACTTTTTCTCTTCTCAAAGCCACCCCGCACATCAAGGACTGGTGGGAAACCTACTGTGAGAAGAAGGATGAAAGTATACCCTCACTATTTTCAGCCGCACCCACTTGGAATTCGTTCCAGGATGCCATCAAGGAGCATTACTACCCTGTAAGGAGCTATGAGGATAAATACATAAAGTGGACCACCCTGTGGTAGGGAAGGGACCAAGATGTGCCAGAGTTTACCAATTTTTTTCATACCCTTCACACAAAGTTGGGTATCAAGGATTTTGAGAAAGATTTGGTACTGAAGTACCGCGAGTTCCTACACAGTTACATATAGGATGAGATGGAGTTCTTGGACATCTCCTTGCTCAACATGATGTAGCGATACACTGTCAAGGTCTAGTAGAAGCTGAAACAGAAAAAGCGAGACTTTGGATATGCGAATCCGAAGAAAGGGAAAGGTTCCCCCAAGCCCCAAGAAAAGAACAACACCACGAAGCTGAAGAAGGACAAAAGAAAGTGGTATGAGTTCCATAAGAGCTCCACTCACAACACAAGTGAGTGTCAGGCCGAACAATCATTGCTGGATGAGTTGAAGGCTTCTAAATCAGATGCATGTTCTGCCTCTAAATCAGAACCCAACAAGGGGAAAGACAAAGGGAATCAAATTATCGATGCAGAGCCTAATGCCATCATTTCCACCACGAAGATCCAAAAGGAGGAACCCGAAGATCCAGAGGAGTAGGAGTGCCTCTTCCACTCCCAGATGTGGGTAAAGGATTCCATGCTACAGTTCATTGTCGACAGTGGAAGCCAAAAGAACCTCATTTCAGAAGTGGTTGTGAAGCACCTGGGCTTACCGACCACAACACACCCATAATCGTGCACCATCAGGTGGCTTCATCAAGGACGGGATCTTTGCGTTAGCCAATAATGCCGCTTTCCATACAACGTCAAGCCCTTCACAGACGAGGTATTTTGTGAAGTTTCTCCTCTTGATGTTTTTGATGTATTCTTAGGCAAACCATACTTGTGGAAGCGACATGTTTTATATGATTCAAGGCCTCACATTGTTATTATTACCTTGGGAAATAAGTTGTACATGATACCAGAGGTAGCACTGCCTACCACCATCTCTCTGGTTACCTCAAAACAATGTAGTAAGATCATTTCCAAAAGTAGAGTTTCTTTTCTTGATGATACTCTGTCAGGGAAAGAAGAAGACGGTGGCCATGACCTCCAAACAAGGCCCCTCCACATGACAACATTAGATGGACAAGGTCATGGAGGAGTATGAGGACATCTTCACCTCCCCCGTAGGGGTTCCTCTCCACTGTCAGGTCAAGCACTCCATCGATCTGACCCCTGGTGCACCATTTCCTAATGGAACAATCTATCAGTGCTCTATTTTGGACAACGACGAAATAAAGACGTAGATTTAGGAGCTGTTGTAGAAAGGCTAGATCTAGCTGAGTTCATCATCCTGTGGGAGCCTGATCATGTTGGTACATAAGAAGGATGGGACTTGGAGACTTTGTATTGACTATTAGGCGCTGAACAAGATCACTGTCCGAAATAGGTACCTGATCCCATGGGTTGATGACCTTTTAGATCAACTCAAGGGGGGCCAAATATTTCAGCAAGATTGACTTGAAGTCCGGACATCACCAGGTACCAATTGAACCCTCTGATGTGTGGAAGACTACCTTCAAAGGCAAGGAGGGAATTTTTGAATGGCTGCTGATGCCTTATGGGTTGACAAATGCTCTTGAAACCTTCATGAGGCTGATGGGTGACATCTTGCGATCATTCATCAACTCACTTGTAGTGGTATACTTGAATGACATCCGGATATTAAGCCAGAGTTGGGAAGAGCACCTCCTCCACATTCGACCGGTTCTCCAAAAACTGTGGAAACACAAGCTGTGTGCCAATTTGGAGAAATTCACTTTTGGCGTGAACCGGGTTTAGTATCTGGGATATATTATTGATGAATAGGGGGTGCATGTGGATCTAGCCAAGATCCAAGTCATTCGAGATTGCCCAACCCCAACCACTTTGACAGAGCTCCACATCTTTTTTGGTCTTGCCAATTTCTACTGCAGGTTCGTGTTAGGGTTCTCTCATATCACTTGGCCCTTGAGTCAAGTCACCAAGGGAGGAGCAAAAGCAAAATTATTTTGGTCTGAATCTCAACAAAAGGCATTCAAAGAGGTGAAACGTAGCCTCTGTTATGCACCAATGCTCACATTACTATACTTGGAACAACCATTTGAGATAGAGACATATGCCTCTGACTATGCTATTGTGGTAGACCTTACTCAATAGGGGCATCCAATGGCATATCACAGTGAGACACTTTTAGATACAGTACATAAGTATCCCACTTATGACAAAGATATGTATTCCATTGTGCAAGCTCGCCAACAATGGAAGCATTACATTTTTGGGAAGGAAACGGTCATCCACACAGACGACTGACCCCTGTAGTTCATACAGACACAAGGCAAGTTGCAGAATGATCTCCATCCAAAGTGGTCCACATACCTACAATAGTTCCATTTGAATATCAAGTACAAGAAGGAAAACACCAATAATGTTACATACTACCTTAGCCGACCACTGATCATAGCATTAACCACCGTTCTCAACTCTTGTTGGCACGAGACTTATGATTAGTTATTTCTCTACAAAAGCAACCCAAAATTCGACAACACATACCAGTTGCCCTTGGAGGGTCAGCAAGTTCCAGAATTTTCATCTCCAGGATGCAACTGTTATGCCACCTGAGACACTTTTGTGTTCCTTGAAGCGAGTGCGCCAAGATTATTTGGGAAACACACTACAGTTAGGTTGCTGGGCATTTCGGGGTCGAGAAAATAGTGGCAGTACTGTAGAAGTATTTCTATTGGCTGAATCTTGATAGAATGTCGGGAAGTACATCAGATCTTGCACTACCTGCACTATTGCCAAATCGACTATCAAGAAGCAAGGCTTCTATACTTCACTGCCTACCCCTAGTCAACCTTGGGAATCCATCTCCATGGATTACATGTCAAACCTTCCTTCTATTAAGCATGGAAATGACTGTGTTTTTGTGGTTGCCGACAGATTCTTGAAGATGGCCATTATGGTGGCCTGCAAGAATATATCACATCAGAAGTCATTGCTAAAATATTCTTTGAACAAGTTTGGGTACACTTTGGGATCCCATAGTCTATCATCTCAGATCATGATATCAGGTTCCTTAGTACATTTTTCTCCAGTCTCTGGTGATGCTGGAAACTAAGCTCACTAATTCCACAACTTTACATCTCCAAATTGATGGCTAGACAAAGGTCGTCAACATGATGATCATACACATTCTACAGATGTACAACTCAAAGCATCCACATACATGGGATGAGAGACTCCCTTATGTCCAACACAGCTATAACCAGGCTCTCCATAACTCGACTAGCCACAATCCTTTTTAGGTGGGCTTGGGATTCTAGCCACTATGTCCCATTGAAGTGGCCAGACCATTTGCAACTACTCAGGCAGATTTAGCTCATGTCCATTCCAAAGCTGACAAGGCAAACAAATTCATTGAGCACATTAAACACATCTTCCAATAGGTCTGTTAGTGTCAGTATTTGCAACCTTCCTCCAGTGATCAAACATGCTCTTACACAAGTGATTTTAAGGTGTCAAGGTCAAATTTTGTCATTTCAGTGAGTCTTCAAACAAAATTTGGTCACTAGGCATTAGGTCTAGGGTTTGATTTTACCCTTGTCAAAGTTGTCCAAGTGACGCTCCATGTCACCATTCAAACTGAGTGTAACATCATTCAAAGGGTTTTCATCATCATGTCAAGTTCCACGGGGTCATTTTACACCTTGTTCATGCTTTAGTTGCGCCTAGGTAAGGTCATTTCCCTCTCCTAGGGTTTTGAAGGCAATTTCTCTTGGACGGTCAAATAATCAGCAAAAATTGTATCCTAATGTTCATACACCTTCCCCTATCCTTAAAGTACCTTATCAAACACTTCCCATCACTGAGATCCCCCAAATTCCTCATTTTTGCACAAACCCTAGTTTCTTGATACAACTTGGCAATTTTCTAGGTTGGGCCTGTGTTTTGCCTTTTTGAACCCCTTCCCCTCACTTAATTTCTGGGATTCCACTTTCCCCTACTTCCTAACATCCCTCCATACTTCCAAAATTTTCCTCAAGAATTTAGAAGCTCCCTATCCCCTTCATTTCACTTCATTTCGACAAATCTCTTGTTCCCCACATCGGGGTAGGTTTCACTCAAATGATGTTTCTGAGCAAGGAAAGATGAATTTGGAAAAACTGAGAGAGGTTTTTATCAAAATCAGACCAAGGAAGAAACACCTTCTTCACTTTCTTCACATATGTCATGGTTTTGAAGAAATCTCAAAAATACAATTTCCTCGGGAGAATCGATGCACCTCTAGAGTGACCTTGGGAAAATCAGGTTTTCTCCTAGCTTGGTTGGCCAAAGGACCTACTTGATGATACAAATGATAACTAGAGACAACGAGAGTTCCAATGAGCTATCATGAGCTCAATAAAGAAATACAACTCAACTGGTCTGTAGTTTGAGGTTTTTCTAGGTTCGGCATGTGGCCTATAATGTATAGATTCTGTCACTATTCCGGTATTATCTAGGGGTATAGAGTGAAAGGTGTAACTCCTTCCCTTATCTCGTCAATGACTCCCGGAAATCACTCTAGTGAAACAGAGTCCTCCTTTCCTTTCTTAATAAGGGTAGGCTCCGACAACAACCAATTTGATTCTATACATATTGGAGCATTAGCCAATAGTCATTGTATCACTGCAGACTTCAAAAGTGACCTAATTGTCTTGGCAGTAAGAGATGGGCTTAATATGAAGGGAAACTAGAGTAGACAGAAGCTCACCTTGATGGCGCCTTAGGGTGGGCGCAAGGTATGTAACTTGTCCCTTCATAGTGTAATCCCTCCTGGCCTTAACCCTCTGGATTGTTTCTCAGTCCACTAGACTATACGGAAGATAAGCTTATCTTTGGGGTTAAGGAAGACATTCAAACGTTGATCGTAACATCACTCTGCCTTGAGGCAGCCTCATTTGGCACATTTTGACCAGTCTTGAGAGATTTGATTTTTGACAGGGCAAATGAACTCCAAATTGAAAAATTATAGTTGGGGGGGAAAGTAGACTCAAAGACCTTTCCAAAGAGCTATCCCCTACAAAATTTGGACATTAGGAAGGCCTCCAAAAGTCTTCCAGAAAAAGCATGACACACATGAGGAGGAGCGCGGTGCATATAACCAGAGCACGACGCATATAACTAGAGCGCGACGCATATAACCAGGGCGCGATGCACACAGACAGGGGCGCGCCGCATAGAGATAAAGCACCCAGACCGTGCCAAAAATCCCTCAAATCTTTTGTGAAGCCCCTCTAATTGAAAGGTAGTCTCTCAAACTCACTTGCGCATCAAATTTGATAAAGATATGGTGGGTTATTGCCGGTGATTGAATGCAAAAACATTTCATAAAGCAAACACAAGAAGAAACCAAATAAAAACCATTTTTCTAGGGTTGTGTAACAGTGTCATTGCTACCAAGGCTTGATTTTTCCTACCCTACCCCTATTCCTTATTCCACCCATGTCATTTCTCCTATTATCACTACCCTAACACTACCAAACTCATATTCCCTTCCCCTCCTCCTATTGCTCAATAGAAACCCCAAACCCTACCCCATCAAAATACCCCAAACTCCTCCCATATCCCTAAAAAATTTCCCCTATAAACCCTATCCCCATTTCATGACTCCCTTCCTAACAATCCCTGTTTCATTGTTCCCCTTGGTAACAGATATTACAAAGGCACCCAGCCTCACACCATCATCAAAGGGGCAGCCTAATCACAATCCACATTGCAGTCATGTCATCATAGCATTCGTCCGAGTATGAGAGGGAGACACAAAGTGACTCATCCTCAGAAGAGCAGGCTCCTAGGAGACACCACAAGAGTGGCAAACATGTCAGGGATGAATCCACTACCCTCACCGAGTTACAAGCATGCCCTCTTGCCATGTCATGCTTCCAACACCTATCATGTTTTGAATTTTGTCAAAGGGTGGAAAATGTCAGAGTTCATCATAAGTTGGCCCATTTATTTATGCTTCATCTACATGGAGGTCAATCTACCTTGGTCAGGGTCACTTTCACATTGACATCCGAAGCTATATCAGTGGAAACAGGTATACCAAATGTTACGGAGCAGATGTCTTCAGTTGACCTAATTGCAGGAGAAATCAATGAAAAGAGGGATTTTTGGCTTGACAAAGTAAATTTCCATTTAAAAAATCTTCTTAAGAGGGCCAAAAGAGACAAAAAATTTCAAAGACACATGGCTACTCATTGCTACACAAGGAATTAGGTCTCCAAAGTCAAAATCAAGCAGTTGAAGAAAATACTCTAGGAAACCCTAATCAGGCGAAAAGAGAAGGTTAAGTTGGATTTTCTTGCTGATGCTTCCCTCAGAGCAATACACGACAAGGATAAGGAACCAGTGCAGGAGGAAGGGCCATCAGGTGAAAGAGAGACTGAATTCATTCTCCTTCATGATGATGAGACCAATACAGAGCTAACAACTGCAGAGCTCAAAGAGATCATCCAGGAGCAGCAATCAGAGATTGAGGCCTTGTCCCTTGACTTGGAGAGGGCCAAGTGGAACATGAAGTACCTAGAGCAGAGAAACAAGAATCTTGAGGACTAGCATGAGATCATGGAGCTGCAAAACATCCGTGAAGACCAACAGGCTGCCCAAAGAAGCCTAAATGAGAAGACACCTATTCAGGAGGAGATAGAGGCTGATTGAGAGATTTAGCTCGAGAGGATCCACATCCACTTAGAGAAGCTATTGGAAAAAGCAAACAAGGACAGGGACATGCTCAGGAACATGAAAAACCACTATTGGGCGTGGAACAAGGTTTGCAAGGCACGAGTAAGGAATTTGAAGGCAAAATTGAGCAAAGCAACAATAGAGGCAAAAGAGGCAAAAGAGTAAGATCGGCTTCGAATCTTGGCTGAAGCTTCCTTGGCACATCATAGCACTCCATAGAGAACCTCCAGCCCAAATTTCAAGAAATTTGGGACAATTTTGGTCGCATGAGAATTTTTTGGCACAAACATAGGTTTTTTCTCTATACGCGCCGCGCCACTGGCGCAACGCGTAAGATTGGGAGCTCCAAATGAGAAATGGTTTGCAATTTTGGATTTAGCATGCAAAAAAAAAATTACTGGCACTGGGAGAAAGAAATTTGGAGAAGATCTTGGCCACCAAAAGGGAAAAATACACTCAAAAATGGCATCACTGCCCCTATTTTGACACACAGGAAGCAGTCTTGGGAGAATGAAGATTTGGAGGGGCAAATGAGCTCCAAATTCAAAAATTCCACTTGGGTTGGAAAGTAGATAGGACATGATTTCCAACGAGCACACTTGGGCACATTTTGGACTCCAGAAAGTGGCTCAAAACTGGCCTCAAAGTGGCGCGACGCATACAGGAAAAGGGCGCGACACATATAGGAAAAAGGGCCAGAATGCCTCCATTTCGCGAAATTTCGCTTCCCGAATTTTTGTAAGTGGGCCCACTCATATTAACTTCAGTTTTTCAGCACCTAAGGCAGTTTTATAAGTATTTTCACTCCAGATGGTCAGTTATCCAAGTGGCAAAGGAAGGCAAAGGGCCACCCAAGCCATTTGTCATGTTTGTGGCGCTGCAACGGTAGCTGCCGTTTGGCTCTCCACCTTCAGTTTGTAATGATTCAAGTAACTCCCCAAACCTTGGGTGTTCTATCTCTTCATGGCACATTCTACATATTGTATGCAAGCCATTTGCAAAGGGTTGGTTGGCTTGTAACTTCTGGGAGACAGTGGAAAAGAAACTCTGTTTCTGCGTTGTATATTTTTTACAGAGGATTAATGAAAGGCAGTGGCTCTGTTTCATGAGATTCATGTGGTTGTGAGTGTAGAAAATGTGTATCTTATGTTTCATATGTATCTTGTTATGTTTCATAGTTCATCTCATATTCATTTCCAGTTAAATTTTCTAAGTTAGCTAAGGTAGAATTCAATTTTATTGCTCTGCCTGTGGGAAAATTTCATGTTCAATGTTAATTCTCTTGTTGAAAAGGATTCATGTTGTCCATGCCCTTTTCACCCTCCTAATCAATCTCTCCATTCCGCAATATCTTAAACTAAATTTCTAGGCTTTCCGCCTATCTTGCCTCATGAAGTAATCCTTGGCTTTGTATTAAGTTCTCTGTTCATTGAGGTCCATTGGTCCCATATCATCCCAGAAACACAGTCATTCATAAAAATCACTTCTTGTATCCATATTCACTTACTAGCCTAAGATAAATATTTCACTGTAAGTCATCTCAGGCCATTTCATTTACTTATTCACTGAGTGTGACTCGGAGAGAGCCCTCTCCTGTTCTGGTAGGGCTAGCTACCTGACTGAGCGTGGTTTGTGGTTACCCTGAATTTTGCCTTCTTTCAGCCTAAGGCGGATTTAGGTGCTAACATAATGGCGACTCCACTGTGGAAAAATGGTTTGCTTGAAGATTGTTTTTCCCCAGTACATCTATCAAGCTCAGATTTGATGGTTGATGGTGAACAACGATCAGACATAAGAAGACGGCTGAAATCATTCACCTGGCGACTCCTTTCACTGAAGAATCTAGCAATCGGTGCTTCATGGTGGCTCCACTGCAGAGGGATCAGTAGCTTTGAGATTTTTTAAAATGGAGCAAATTGCAAGAAGATACGCTCCCATGAGCGAGATCACATTCCAGGTTTTCCAAATAAAATTCCGAAGGTAGATTGGTCAAGGAATCTCCCTACGTTTAAAGATGATGGTAAGAAGGACGCTGCTTTACATCTAGTTTGATTTCACATGCATATTCGCAAGTTGAAGGTTGATTTTCCTGAATATTGCTTAATGAAGATATTCCTGGCCACTCTAGAAGGTGAAGCCCAATCTTGGTATGAAAACTTGCCCGCTGCTTGTATTTACTGTCTAAAGGATTTTCATGCCCTGTTCATTGAAAGATATAAAGAATCTTATCCATCATTAAATATAGTTCATGACTGTTGCAAACATGCTTCTACTTTCATTGAAAGCCTTGAAAAATACTATTAGGATGATAATTTTATGGATGATGAGATCATGGAAGCCTTGTACGAGAATCCATTTCAGCAACATGAAAGAAACTAGAGGAGTCCCATCAAGATGCTTAGGAAACTTGGCAGCTGAATCAAGATCTTTGTACGGTGGAAAATGAAGGAATTTTGCATCTTGACAGTGAACATGAATTACATGAAATGGATCAGCAGTATGAGGAAAATTTATCTACTCCTTCGCTTGAAAATATTGAAGACAATCACTGTTTGAGCAAAAGGAAACAAAAGGTCTTATCTCCTTTGTCTAAAGACGAGATAGATCAACTCTTGCACGGTCATGTTCCAGCTCAAGCTAAAGCAGATTTGCAGCACACACATGGTCAAGAGAGTGTTGGTGAAACTTCTTCCTCTTTTGAAAAGGATGAAATTCCAGTGAACAACTTTATAGATCAGCACGTTGAAGATGTCCATATGACTGAAAGTGATGAAAGAAAAAGTGTCGGTTCAGATTTGTCCATAAAAGAAGACAGCGTGCAAGGAAGTCCAATTCTAATTTCAGAGTGTGATAATGTCAAGTCACCCATTTCAGATGTAGATTCAGATTGTGATGACCAAGAAAACCTTGTACTAAGTTCCATGAAAGAGAATACTGCTGTTAAAATCACCTGGAATGAAGAAAACAGAGTTTTGAATCCAAATGTTCTCATGTCATCAGAACAAAACCTTCATGAAGAGGTAATCCAATCAGTTCATAAACAACAAGATGAGATCTATAGTCAAGTAAGTGAAAAGATTTCTCTGGATGAATTTATTGTAGATGATAAAAATGTTAGTGTTGGGTTTCAAGAATCATCCGAAGTTGCTTTTCTCATGATTGATGAATGTGATGAATGTAATGAGAATCTGGCTGTCATATCATGTCAAGATGATCAAAAATATATTTAGACTATAGCTGACCAGACCATTATGGATTCCATTTCAGATTCTTCCTCATATGTTTCATGTTTTGAAGTGTTCTTTGAAGAGGAAATTCGCTCATCCACTTTTTCAGAATTTTTTGAAGACCAGGACCATACTTTTTCTGAAGTACATTATGAAGGAAGATCGGAATCAAAAGAAAATGACATCTTGTTTCCTCAACAGGAGGTAAATCTTCATGTTTTTCATGATCCAATGGAAAATCTGCTGCAGATAGTAGTGAAGGTCATTATTGCAATATTCAGTGATGAAGGAGATCATGGTCGACTGTGTTTTTGGATGCCCAGTTACCAGTGTCTGTTGTTGACCAGAAGATCTGATCTGGAGAATCAATCAAGGAGGCATCTACTTGATTGGTTACATTGGAAGACACATTACACATGATTGTACATATTGCATTAGTACGCAGGTGGTTGTCATCATGATTTGAAACCCTCGAATCTTGATGGGCTGCTGCCATTGAAACAAGTTTCATAAGTTCTTGTTTTACTTAAGTCAGTCATGAGTCATTTCCTTTTTCATTGAGTCTGTTTTTTCAGTCATTTCGGTTCCATAAGTAAGTCAGTATGAGTCAGGTTTCAGTCAATAAATGAGTCAGAGTCTTGTGTGGTTTGTCGAAATAATGACTCCATAGCCCAATGGACAAAATGCATTGTCTAGCTATTCCAGAGATCTATTGTTCTTGGCACGTCCACGGAGCTACCATCCCCCATTGGAGCCAATGTTAGTGTCAGTCTTTGAAGCCTTCCTCCAGTGATCAAACATGCTCTTACACAAGTGATTTTAAGGTGTCAAGGTCAAATTTTGTCATTTCAGTGAGTCTTCAAACAAAATTTGGTCACTAGGAATTAGGTCTAGGGTTTGATTTTACCCTTGTCAAAGTTGTCCAAATGACGCTCCATGTCACCATTCAAACTGAGTGTACCATCATTCAAAGGGTTTTCATCATCATGTCAAGTTCCACTGGGTCATTTTACACCTTGTTCATGGTTCAGTTGCGCCTAGGTAAGGTCATTTCCCTCTCCTAGGGTTTTGAAGACAATTTCTCTTGGACGGTCAAATCATCGGAAAAACTTGTATCCTAATGTTCATACACCTTCCCCTATCCTTAAAGTACCTTATAAAACACTTCCCATCACTGAGATCCCCCAAATTCCTCATTTTCGCACAAACCCTAGTTTCTTGCTACAACCTGGTAATTTTCTAGGTTGGGCCCGTGTTTTGCCTTTTTGGACCCCTTCCCCTCACTCAATTTCTGAGATTCCACTTTCCCCTACTTCCTAACATTCCTCCATACTTCCCAAAATTTCCTCAAGAATTTAGAAGCTCCCTATCCCCTTCATTTCGCTTCATTTCGACAAATCTCTTGTTCCCCACATCGGGGCAGGTTTCACTCAAATGATGTTTCTGAGTAAGGAAAAATGAATTTGGAAACACTGAGAGAGTTTTTTGTCCAAAACAGACCAAGGAAGAAAAACCTCCTTCACTTTTTACATAGGTGTCATGGTTGTGAAGAAATGTCAAAAATTGCCTCGGGAGAATTGATGCACCTCTGGAGTGACCTTGGGAAAATCAAGTTTTCTCCTAGCTTGGTTGGCAAAAGGACTTGCTTGATGATCCAAATGATAACTAGAGACAACAACTTTCCAATGAGCTATCATGAGCTCAATTTGGGATTGAGGAAGTCATTTAAACGTTGATCACAACAACACTCTGCCTTGAGGCAGCCTCATTTGGTACATTTTGACCAGTCTTGGGAGATTTGATTTTGGATATGGAAAATGAACTCCAAATTGGAAAATTCCAGCAGGGTTGGATAGTAGACTCAAATACCTTTCCAATTAGATATTCCCTACCCAATTTGGACACCAGGAGGGCCTCCAAAAGTCTTCTGGAAAAAAGCACGACGCACAGGAGGAGGAGCGTGGCGCATATAACCAAAGCGCGGCGCATATAACCAGGGCGTGACGCACACAGACAGGGGCACGACGCATAGATATAAAGCACCCAGAACGTGCCAAAACGCCCTCAAATCTTTTGTGAATCCCCTCTAATTTCAAGGTAGGCTCTCAAACTCAGTTGTGCATCAAATTTGATAAAGATATGGTGGGTTATTGCTGGTGATTGAGTGCAAAAACATTTCATAAAGCAAACACAAGAAGACACCAAAGAAAAACCATTTTGCTAGGGTTGTGTAATAGTGTCATTGCTGGCAAGGCTTGATTTTTCCTACCCTAACCTTGTTCCTTGTTCCCCCCATGTCATTTCTCATATTATCACTACCCTAACACTACCAAACTCATATTCCCTTTCCCCTCCTCCTATTGCTCAATAGAAACCCCAAACCCTACCCCATCAAAATACCTCAAACTCCGCCCATATCCCTAACAAATTTCCCCTATAAACCCTATCCCCATTTCATCACTCCCTTCCTAACAATCCCTATTTCATTGTTCCCCTTGGTAACATATATTACAAAGGCACCCAACATCACACCATCATCAAAGGGGCAGCCTAATTATGTACACATTGCAGTCATGTCATCACAGCATTCGTCCGAGTATGAGAGGGAGACACAAAGTGACTCATCCTCAGAAGAGCAGGCTCCCAGGAGACACCACAAGAGTGGCAAACATGTTAGGGATGAACCCACTACCCTCACCGAGTTACAAGCATGCCCTCTTGCCATGTCATGCTTCCAACACCTATCATGTTTTGAATTTTGTCAAAGGGTGGCAAATGTTAGAGTTCATCATAAGTTGGCCCGTTTATTTGTGCTTCATCTACATGGAGGTCAGTCTACCTTGGCCGGGGTCACTTTCACATTGAAACCCGAAGCTATATCAGTGGCAACAGGTATACCAAATGTTAGGGAGCAAATGTCTTCAGTTGACCTAATTGCAAGAGAAATCAATGAAAATAGGGAGTTTTGGCTTGACAAAGTAAATTTCCATTTAAACGATCTTCTTAAGAGGGCCAAAAGAGACAAAAAATTTCAAAGACACATGGCTACTCATTGCTACACAAGGAATCAGGTCTCCAAAGTCAAAATCAAGCAGTTGAAGAAAATACTCTAGGAAACCCTAATCAGGCAAAAAGAGAAGGTTAAGTTGGATTTTCTTGCTTATGCTTCCCTCAGAGCAATACACGACAAGGATAAGGAACCAGTGTAGGAGGAAGGACCATCAGGTGAACGAGAGACTGAGTTCGTTCTCCTGCACGATGATGAGACCGATACAAAGCCAACAACTGCAGAGCTCAAAGAGATCATCCAGGAGCAACAATCAGAGATTGATGCCTTATCCCTTGACTTGGAGAGGTCCAAGTGGAACATGAAGTATCTGGAGCAGAGAAACAAGCAACTTGAGGACCAGCATGAGATCATGGAGCTGCAAAACATCCGTGAAGACCAACAGGCTGCCCAAAGAAGCCTAATGAGAAAACACCTATTCAACAGGAGATAGAGGCTGATTGAGAGATTTGGCTCGAGAGGATCCACATCCACTTAGAGAAGCTGTTGGTGAAAGCAAACAAGGACAGGGACATGCTCAGGAACATGAAAAACCACTATTGGGCGCGGAACAAGGTTTGCAAGGCACGAGTAAGGAATTTGAAGGCAAAATTGAGCAAAGCAACAAAAGAGCAAAAGAGGCAAAAGAGGCAAAAGAGCAAGATAGACTTTCAATCTTGGCTGAAGCTTCCTTGGCACATCATAGCACTCCATAGAGAACCTCCAACCCAAATTTCAAGAAATTTGGGACAATTTTGGTCGCATGAGAATTTTTTGGCACAAACACAGGTTTTTTCTCTATATGCGCCGCGCCACTGGCGCGACGCGTAAGATTGGGAGCTCCAAATGAGAAGTGATTTGCACTTTTGGATTCAGCATGCAAAAACAAAATTACTGGCACTGGGAGCAAGAAATTTGGAGAAGATCTTGGCCACGAAAAGGGCAAATTACACTAAAAAAAGGCCTCACTGCCCCTATTTTGACACACATGAAGCAGTCTTGGGAGAATGAAGATTTGGAGGGGCAAATGAGCTCCAAATTCAAAAATTCCACTTGGGTTGGAAAGTAGACAGGACAGGCTTTTCAAATCACACACTTGGGCACATTTTGGACTCTGGAAAGTGCCTCAAAACTGGCCTCAAAGTGGCGCAATACATACAGGAAAAGGGCGCGACGCATATAGGAAAAACGGCCAAAATGCCTCCATTTCGCGAAATTTCGCTTCCTGAATTTTTGTAAGTGGGCCCACTCATATGAAATTCAGTTTTTCAGCACCTAAGGTGGGTTTATAAGTATTTTCACTCCATATGGTCAGTTATCCAAGTGGCAAAGGAAGGCAAAGCGCCACCCAAGCCATTTGTCATGTTTGTGGCGCTGCACCTCTAGCTGTTGTTTGGCTCTCCACCTTCAGTTTGTAATGATTCGAGTAACTCCCCAACCCTTGGGTGTTCTATCTCCTCATGGCACATTCTATATATTGTACGCAAACCATTTGCAAAGGGTTGGTTGGCTTGTAACTTCTGGGAGACTGTGGGAAAGAAACTCTGTTTCTGCGTTGTATATTTTTTACAGAGGATTAATGAAAGGCAGTGGCTCTGTTTCATGAGATTCATGTGGTTGTGAGTGTAGAAAATGTGTCTCTTATGTTTCATATGTATCCTGTTATGTTTCATAGTTCATCTCATATTCATTTCCAGTGAAATTTTCTAAGTTAGCTAAGGTAGAATTCAATTTTATTGCTCTGCCTGTGGGAAAATTTCATGTTCAGTGTTCATTCTCCTGTTGAAAAGGATTCATGTTGTCCATACCCTTTTCACCCTCCTAATCAATCTCTCCCTTCTACAATATCTTAAACTAAATTGCTAGGCTTTCCGCCTATCTTGCCTCATGAAGTAATCCGTGCCTTTGTATTAAGTTCCCTGTTCATTGAGGTCCATTGGTCCCATATCATCCCAGAAACATAGTCATTCATAAAATCACTTCTTGTATGCATATTCACTTACTAGCCTAAGATAAATATTTCACTGTAAGTCATCTCAGGCCATTTCATTTACTTATGCACTGAGTGTGACTCAGAGAGAGCCCTCTCCTGTTCTAGTAGGGCTAGCTACCAGACTGAACGTGGTTTGTGGTTACCCTGAATTTTGCCTTCTTTCAGCCTAAGGTGGATTTAGGTGCTAACAAGGTCCATGACATATTGGACTGAGCCAATGCTAAGTACAAGTAGCGACATGATCAACATTGAGTGCCACACAAGTTCCAGGTGGGCAAAAAAGTTTGGCTAAATTTGTAGAAGGAGCGCCTCACTTGGCCTCACCTTAAGCTTCACTCGCTCGGATATGGGTCATACACCCTCAAAAGGCAGTAGGGGACAATGCCTTCGAGCTCAATATTCCACCATTCCTTGGTCTGAACCCAATGTTTAATGTGGACCACCTTCGACCCTACTTTCCAACATTGTTGGACACATCCGACATTGCAAAACAACTCACACAAACAGAGTTAAAACTAAACTGAATGGAACAAGCCACAACTGTTCGGATCATGGACACACAACTCAAGAACACTCGACAGAAAAGGATCCAACTATATCGAGTTTTCAAAGCAGGCCAACTCCTTCACCAGGGCAAGTGGCTCACAAGAGACCAAGATTAGCAAAAGTTTCCTCATCTCATGGAGGAACTCAACACAATGGGGACCATTGCTTCATAAAGGGGGAGGAATGATCCAGGTGGATATTGGCGGCCATTCGCCTATTCCACTTGGACCCCCACCATTGTTTCTCTCATATTTTCAGTTTCCTTATTTGTAGCACAATTTACTATATTTGGTAGATTTTCAGATCCTGAACTTTCGAAGTTGTTTTAAGGCTCTAAACGACGTTTCTTTTGGGAAAAATAGGACCAACATGGGGCATAAAGTGATGTTGGCCATTCAAAAGTTGTATTCCTCAGACATATATTTCTAACGAGGTATTGTGCGTGTCAAACAGAGATCATATGCCAAAGTTACAACCCCGGGAAGTTGATGTACCAATTACCCCAAACAGGGCCCTTAGTTTGGCGCTTTGTTTCCTAGGGTTAGTTTTTTGGATGTTTAGGGTTTTCCATTGTTTCTCAATAACAGATAGGCCTTTGAGCCTCATTGTAACACAATTAAGAGGCATGTAGTTTCCACATCTCTTCTCAGAGATAAGTTACCATCGCCGGAGCTAGTCTTATTTCCATTCTATTTTTAAGCATATTTAAGTATTTTATATTGATGAAATGAAGTGTTATTTCTGTTGCATCTCTGTATTTATGGTTATATCTATAATTTCATGTGTTCGTGTTTAAATTTGGATCATTAAGAGAAGGTGAATATAACATTATTTCATATGAGGTTGGAGCAGCTTAGATAAATTAATCATTTTACTCTCACATGTAGTGGAAATGTCAACAACCTCTACTTCAACATTCAGGGGTTTAAGGGCTAGACTGGAAACAACGTCATCATGATCAAAAATTTTCTCCAAAGGAATCAGTCCTCTAGGAATGTAATTATTTTTTAGTTGAATAACGTCATGATTTTCGATCCTAGATTCTAAATGAGAGGCACAAGTTGGAGGTATATCCACATCCTTGTCTTCATCGATGCAATGGTCTAACAATTCTCTGATCAATTGTATAAACCTCTCAATTTCTTGCTCATCCTCGAATACCTACCAATTCTTGATGTTTTTAGGTATGGAGGGTTTATAAAGGACCTCTATCTCAAACTTAATCTTAGGTCTAGTTGGTGGGACAAAAGTTTTTGCCGTGATAGGCAAATCATGAACTAATTGATTTTGTTCGTGGGGGATCATAGTAAAATTAATTGCTAGGAAACAATTATCGACTAAGTCCCAAAACTTATTCCTATAAGCACACAAACAAGGGTGTTTAGTCTGAAATTTGTTTGTCACCTGCTTAATTACCAGTTCGGAGTTTCGAAATACAAATAAATTCTTGATGTTAAGTTTGCGCACAGTTTCTAATCCGAGGAGAAGAGCTTCATACTTGGAAATATTATTGGTTATTTCAGAATTTAGTTTAAAAGAAAAAAAAGAGTTTTTCTCGAAGGGTAGTATTAGAACAACACCTGCACCAGATCCGACCTTAGAAGAGGCACCATTAAAGTACATCTTCCAAACTGCATTAGGGTCTAGAGGGAAAGAGAAGAGGTCAGCCTTCTAAGCTAGGAAAGATTTCTCTTCCTATGAGACAAAACACAAAATTCCAATTTTTTTCCTCAACTGTGTACATGGGGTAAATCTCAGGATTTTCTTCTGAACTGATCATGTAATTTAAGCTGGATTGCCGATAAAACGAAAACTGCCTGCTCCAAATACAGGGATGGTAGAATACAATAAGTATAACTGGAGGAATCCACTAAGTTTAGCACCCCAACTTCTAGAAATAGGCATCACGTAATTTGGGGGAATGTTAGCCACAACAATATCCATGACGATGCTTTTAATTGGGACCTGAGCAAAAACTACGACAAGATCTTCCATGACACCTAAACACTTAACCCTTCAAGAATTAAAATAATAAAGGTCATGATACTCTCGGGTTCTACTTAACCCAAGTTTCTCAATGATTTCCTTGGGCATAAGATTATGAGAAATGCTAGAATCTAACATACAATTGCGAAGGTTCCATTAATGAATCTTAAGATTAATGTAAAAACAGGAAACCGTGGCACCACTCTTTTGTTCTGTTGGGCAGAAAGAAATTTTAGGTGGGTCATATTGCACTTTGATTATGTTAGTTGACCTAATTTCCTATGGTGATTGATGGGAGGTTTTAAGGAAACAATCTATTTCTTCCTTGTAGTTAGGAATTTTCACAATTTCAGCTAAAGGCATGCTGACCCTAAGTTTGTTTAACTCATTTTGTAAATTTAACTTTTTTAGGTGGGGAGACTTGACCTCTGTAGGGTTTGGTTCAGTGGAGGGGAAACCTTAGGCTTAGCCATTGGAGGTTGAGGATTGATTTCCCTATGAGGTATCGACTCCTTCATGGTCCTAAGATTATGTTTATGGTGAATTTGAGCCTCTAGCTGTTCTGCAAATCGTCGAAGCCGGGGATCCCAAAATTCTGGTTCTAGGTACTTAGGGGAATCAAGGGATGCTATGTCAAAGGAATTAATAGAATCTGAATTGGGGTATTCCCCTTATTCTAGATTCATTAACTGGCTTTCTACGTCGTCGTCATATTCTTCGATAAGATATCCATAATTTCTTAATGGAGGTTGAATGGGGGGCTCATCGGGATTCTGTCCTCGCTGCAAAATTTGTTGTAGATGTGGACAATTAAAGGGAGAATGGTTACACTGGGGAAAATTTGTATTACAATTATGTGGATTAGCACGGAAATTGGGTTGAACCGAAGGATTTGTAGGAGGAGGGGGAACATGTCTATTTCCTTCTTCTAAGCGTTGAATATTATTGGTTCGGGATTTGATAAGTTTCGACATTTCCTCAATCTTTTGTTCTTGCGAAGAGGAAGAGGTGGGGAGCTGCTGGGAGGCATCCAAAACTTTTTTCTTACCTTCAAAATTAGTATCTCGGGACAACCTTTTTCTCGTAGCGATGTTATTTCCGTCACAAGCTCAAGCTTTCGCTTGCACGTCAACTAATGTCATAGTCTTTCTTGTAGAGCATATGAGAGATCGTCATCTAGCGCAGTAGTGAACACCATGACCATGAAAATATCAGAAGGAGGAACTATAGGTGGGAAATGGTTATAACACTTAGTAAATCTTTTATTAAAATTAGACACAGATTCATCTGGTTTCAATTTCAAAGTGGAAAATTTGGTAAGCCAAAGTTGATTACTCTTCTTAACCTCATATTGTTGTATAAACAATTAAGCCAGCTTGTTAATGGAGTTAATTCTATTTTGAGAAAGGGTTCTAAACCACTTGCGAGGCTCACCTACAAGGCTTTGTCCAAAAATCCTCATGCAGACATCGTCATATTCGAACCCTAAATTTTCACAATAATCTTGAAACTTGACTACAAGATCCTCGGCAGTTCGGTCAGCTTCCTTATCGAGCCGTGGGATATTTCGATCATATTTTGGGGGAAAATTGTTTAAACCCCCTTGGATATCAAGGGGATGATACCAGGTGTTAACTCGAGAATTCATAACTGGAGGCAGAGGAGGGAAAGGAGGAAAAGGAGGAGCTAAATATTGAGACTAGTTAAAGGGAAGAGATGGACTATTCAAAGGCATGGATGGTCCAAGATAAATTACAAGATCAGGATGAGAGGAAGATGATGAAGCTACAACTTGAAAGATTGTACGTGAGGGGCTCGAACTTCCTATTGCCCAAGGATTAGGTGACAATGGGTAATTGTGTTTGAATTCGTCGAGACGTTTCCTCCTATTTGCGATAGTAACAAGTACTTCAGGGTCCTCTAGAGGAGAGTCACTGATCTTAGATGTTGATTTGGTTAACATTTGAGGGGTATCCAGAGTTAGAAAAAATATGAAAAAGGAAAGTAAAGAATTTTTAAACTACACTAATTTACAAATCAACTACTAATTAATTTATAAAAAACACAATCATAAATCTAACGGAGTACCTCAATCGTGACATATGTGCACTTTCGTAGAAACTTTCAGACTTTGTGAAGTTGTCATTGTCCAAGGATGTGGGGTTTCGACTGGGCTCATTTGTCTTCTTGTGCTAATACCTCCCAATTTTGTTATAATTCCTGATGAGTATGGGAAACCTAAAATGACAGTTCGTATAATCCGTTAAGGACGTTGCATTGATCAGCCAAACTGAATAAAATATGTGGTTGAACAGGGTTATAATTAGTCATCCACAAATTTATACTAATATTCTCCAACAACTACACCAAAAATATGTTTGTGCTTAAGTTTTTCCGACATGCAAATGAATTAAGTACACATTCATTGAGGACTAACCAGTCCTCCTACTCTAGGTGTCACTGTTGACCTCTAGCACACCACAAGGGGTAACCCTGAGATATGAACTATTTGATTTTCAATTAGAAAATAGAATTATGTCAGATCGATATAATTGATTGTTGTTATAAATAGTGGCAATAATAGAAGAGAGGAACACAACTTAATAGGTCTCAATTCTGAGATCCTAGTTCAAGCGTTCTAAAAGAGTAATGTTAAATTTGGACAAAAATAATAGCAATCATTAAGAAAAGGAAAGAAAGAAAAGGTAAAAACAAGAAAATATTAACATAAAATCTATTCGACAAACTTAAAACATAACATGTGCATCAGGTTCAAGCATATTCATAATCTCGATGTAATTTTTAAACAAAAGCAGTTAATAGTAAATATCGTGATTGGCATTGTTAAAAAAAAAGCAAAATTCCATGATTTTGGGGAACAAAGAAGACATACAAAAAAAACACATTTAGCCAAAATAAAGAATGAGATAGACAAATCTGAAATCACAATTAAGACAAGAATTATTGTAAAATAAAAGTTCAATCTTCAGCTATAAAAAAAATCAAGACTGATCATTTAGCATTTATGTTGATAGTATAGATATCAAAACATGAAAACCAAACGATCTAATTCCTGAACGAGGGCAAGCCTTAGATTTAGTTCTCTGTGATTGTAAATCAAAATAACAAGGAAAAGAGAAAAAACATAAGATCACCTGCATAAAATTTCAGATTTGAAAATAAAATCGTGTAACATGTACAATCAACTTCTATATAAAATAAGTTCTCACTTTTGCCAACAACTCCCTTGTAATGGAAAATATGGCCTTTTATAATAGTCTTCAAAATATAATTGTTTTTTGTAACTGTCTTTTCATAAAAACAACTGACATTGAAATTGAATAAACTTAAGTAAAATAAAATGAAAGACTGGGAAATAGAATAATTAAACATTATGGCTTCATAATGACTTTGGAGCTTTGGCTTTCTTAGTGAGCCCTGTAGGAGAGAGTATGTGTGTACACTGCATCCTGACAGTTGGCGCGTGTGTTGTGATCAAGCAGATTTCATCCCAATCCCCAGGTTGGTTTGTAACAGACTACATAGGCTGAACATGGAGGGAAAATTGTGAGGTAGTAGCGAGTTGCTCAATTGCGATGTTGCATTTGAAGCTATTCTTTAATTTTATCAGCCTATCCCACTCAACTGTAGGTAACCAAGGAACACTTTTATATTTGGTGATGACTACTACCAAGCAAGACCTTATCTGGTACTTGGTAGTGGGTAGATTTTGTATGATTTTGTTTAAGCTTGAATAGAAAATTCCCGACAAAGAGCCTTGACAACTATGGAGGGGCTGATTGTCTCTTCTCCCATCATGTTCAAACAACCTAAATATTACTCTTTGGAGCTTTGGCTTTCTTAGTGAGCCCTGTAGGAGAGAGTATGTGTGTACACTGCATCCTGACAGTTGGCGCGTGTGTTGTGATCAAGAAGATTTCATCCCAATCCCCAGGTTGGTTTGTAACAGACTACATAGGCTGAACATGGAGGGAAAATTGTGAGGTAGTAGCGAGTTGCTCAATTGCGATGTTGCATTTGAAGCTATTCTTTAATTTTATCAGCCTATCCCACTCAACTGTAGGTAACCAAGGAACACTTTTATATTTGGTGATGACTACTACCAAGCAAGACCTTATCTGGTACTTGGTAGTGGGTAGATTTTGTATAATTTTGTTTAAGCTTGAATAGAAAATTCCCGACAAAGAGCCTTGACAACTATGGAGGGGCTGATTGTCTCTTCTCCCATCATGTTCAAACAACCTAAATATTACTCTTTTAGTTTCAATTGATTAGAGCAAGTATGCCAGGATATAACCCAATTTTCCTTATTCCAGAATGAAGGCACACCAAATATTCCCAGATATTTCCACTTGGATCTGAAATGATCAATCTCCTTGATCACTTTCTCAAATTCATCTCACATGACTTGGGCAACAAACCATTTTTCCTTTAACATGCATAGGGAATAGATGCAGTCATCCCTAGTAGGTAATCCCATTTGTTCTAAGGCACTGCCTTCTAAGGTGTTAACCACATATGTAATGGCATCAAGGTGTTAGATCTGGCCTCTAGTCTAGCACTTTGTATTAGAGCTTTTTCGCAGTCCCCCCAAAACTTCACTTATGCCTTAACTGTAGTGATATTTTGCCAAATGTCTCTCCATCTCTCCTCTTTGGCTTGTACTAGTATAATCTTGCCCGTTATATTAGTGTGAAGGTCTTCCTGAAAATATTTGATCTGGTTATGTTTGCCTTTTAGGGTAGCTTGAATTTGCTCAATTTCGACATCCTTCTTCCTTGCTGCGACTTCGGCCCTATGATTCATTTGTCTCTTTTCTTCTGTGAGTGTTCATAGCTCCTGATCTAATTGAGTGATCTTGACATGTAGTAACTTGGGATATTCTAACTCAGCTGCCGGGGCTGAACTAAGGGCTTTGAAATTTGATGCCTTATACTTTGTCAAGACCTCTAGATTTTGCCCTTCTTTTTCACGAGATTTTGCCTTGAGTGTCTCTAACTGCTTGAAAGCATCTTGTCACTCTCCTTCTTTAATCCACAAGGCGACCTCCATTTCTCGAAGACTGTTTTCATTATCCTCCCTCCTCTCAAAAGATTGAATCAGGACATGGGGATCATGGTCAAGAATTTTAAGGATCGTTTACAGTGATTTGATCTCCTTATCTCTCTCTTCCAGTAATTTATTTAAAGGAGAAGTATCTTGGGGCTATCTAGATTGACACACGATGATATCTTCTAATTCTCTAATCTGGTTAGTTTTGGTATGCATGGATATGTGAGCTATATGTAAATGTTCCGAGATATTTTCGAGCATAACCTGCATTTTCTTATTTCTTGCTAATGAATCTAGTAATCTTCATGCCACTATTTCACCTGCCTATCTATGTAAATTAATCATCTCAATATCTAATACCTTGCCCAAGTTTATAGTTAGGGTAGAAGTCATATGTCTGACCATCTCTTGGTTCTCCTTATCTTGGGTTGAACCATTGTAAGATTCAAGACGTTTGCCTCGAAATAAGTAGTTGAGACAAAATGGGGACCACTTACAAGTGACACCTCTCTAAGTTCTGAGGTATCTGCGGATTATGATTTCTCTAGAACTAAGGTAAATTCTACTCCAGAAGTTATCACTTCCCTCTACTCCGTGAACGAATGTTTAATGTCGAAGGCCTGTTCCCCTGAGTCTTTTGTTTCAATACTCTTCAAAGTCTACTTGATTTCTGCATCCAATTGTTTAACATGTTGGTCAAAGACCTCGACATCTACATTACTTTCTTTGGGCTTCACCTATCAAATCATATCAAGCTGAGTCATGCCTTCGGATTTTCGTCTGATGGAAGAAGTAGTAGAATACAACTTTGTGGGTTCAATTTCTTCAACACATATTTGAATTTGGGATTCAGTAGAGTCAATTTAAGTGACTCTCTCAGTAGTCCCTGTAGACGACGCTAGTTGTAAAATTTCCTCCACTAGTATTGGTAGGTTTTTTAGCTTTTCCAACTCAGGCCTGCTTTCATGAACGTAGGCTGATAACCTGACCCTCTTCTTAAGTCGTGAAATGAGACCCAAGGGGTCATAATGCTAGCAGTCATCCTGTGTGAAGCCAAAAGAAGAGATCTCCCTTTCCAGAGTATCCATAACATTTTTATTCATAGTGATTAAAGGAGAAATATCATAAGGATAACTAAACAATGCTCCTTTCTCTTTCGAAACAAAATGATATTCATTAACTGCAATTTTTTGCCTTAAAAATTCACACATAAACAATAAAGGAGAAGCATACTTAGGTAACTGGTATGGTGGCTTATCAATGAATACATGCGTAACATTGTATAATTAGGAAATAAGAACCAGTTCCCGATGCATTCTTGTTCAAACGATCTTAGAATTTTGGTCTCTATTTAGAAATTGTACCCACATTTTTTCCCATTATTTTAGCCTTGAGGGGGTAAGAAAAACAATAGATATACTGAGAATAAGATAAAGGGAGGCACTGAGGGTAGTTTGCATCTTTCCAATGGAATACTACTTTCTACCATCAGCATTAGTGGTGCTTAGAAGAAGTTTAAGACTCATGAAATATGCAGGGTAACTGTAAAGGACCAAATGTATGAGGTAAGGAAAGTGTCGGCATGAAATGAAAGGAATGGTGGTGGATAAGTCTATTGTAAGGGTGCGGGCTAAGTATTTTGGAAAATCTATGGTTTTCTAGTCAAGATGAAGGCTGATAAGATGAATGGCTAAAAACACCATCTCGTCCAATTGTGAATCATTAGCAAGACCAAAAACGACCAAAAGGAGGGAAGCTAGGGTTTAGTAGAAAGGTTTAAGCAAACGAGTATAAATGGGAAAGATTAGTTTCAACTCAGGGTCAAGGGTTTCGAAGAGGGTCTTAAGGTTCTCAAGCTTGTCCTCTTTGGCCCAAGTGATAAATTCCCTGTCTAACCCTTTTTCCGCTATGTCAACCATTGGGCTGAGACACCCGACATATTAGCCAGTATCCCTTCATCTACCCTAAGAAACAATGCACGACTATTTTTAAAGTAAATTGCTTATTTTTGTAACTCGAAATGCTCAGCCAATAGCATAATCGAGTCAGGGTCAAAATGGACAATCAGGAGAGTTGCATGTAGAATTCTGGTTCTGAGCAAGTATAGGTCCTTAGTCATTATAGCAGTTGAAGGGTTAATGGTCCGCTTCAACTTCACGATATCGGTTAGGTGCACCTTGGTGTCCTGAACCCCAACAAATTTATTCACTAGGACTTCCTTGTTGGTTGGCTTGGCCATAACTATTAGTAGGGTTGAATTGCAGAGGTAAAAACAAGCAAATAGAAGGAATGACTTACTGACCAACAATGGAAAGTGTTTTGACCAAAGAGTTTCCCTACAATTTCAAACAATCATAGCCACGCTTGGCGAGATAGCATGCGGAAAGCTAAACCAGCTAGGAAGAATGACAAAATGATGGCGGCTGCGAGCTTTAATGGTCAATTAATAAGTTAATTAATGTAGCGGGTAAGTTCCCTATGCTTATTTCTCGAGCCACCAAATTTGGAAGGCGGGTCCCGCTCATCGCATGGGAGCTAACAGTTAAATAACACACAAGTTCAAGTGTGACAACCATTGATCTGGAGGGGATCAACGACTGTTGCATCATCGGGTCTTTAAGGTAATGCTAATGCACGGGCATCTATGGGTGCGATGGGCCCCTAAACCCATTGGTTCAGAACGATTGAATGGTGGAGGATAATCGGGTCAAACAACCATGCTTAATGCCTGGGTTATTTATTCTGAGAGCACACTCGCGAGATGTTAGATTAAAGCTTTACCAATGATTGATCAGGAAAATGAGCGAGTGTTAAATGCATCAGGAATATTAAAGGAGGGAAATACCACATTAGTTGGAATGTAATGGGTGATTAGTAGCCATTGATCTTCAGTCAATTGACATCCACCCTTTATACCTGCTTTGTCTTTACATAAGGTCTTTTATCCTAATATTTAAATTCGAGAGAGGGGAATGCTTAGAAAAATTTTAAGAGGGGGGTGGGATTGTATCCCAACATGTGCTCCATACGGGGATGGCTTCTCGGTGCGAGGAGACAAGAATGTGGGCTGAGTGGCTTTTATAGTTGGGTTATGGAGTCGCAATTAATTGATGGCATAGGCTCTCAGTAAGGCAACTCTGTACCGATACAACACGGGGGAAATATTTGCGATGAGATGGATTAAAGTGGAAAATTAATGAAGAAACAACGAGAGTTAATTAAGTGATATAATCACCACCGTTGGGGAAAACACAATATTTTCCCAGACCATCTGCGACGAACAACTAATTGCAATGGTGGGTGTGGAAAGTAGTAACAAAGGTCATCACGAGACTCTTCATGAAAAACTGGATAGGGTTATGCACTTGCTAACAGTGTTGGAGGAACATATGGAACATATTGAAGGTCAAATAGCGCTGCTACCCAGAATTCATCAAGGGATGGAAAGTAGTCAGCCACAGGAACTAGCTGAGAGTGTTCATCTCGCAAGCTCTTCCAACCCTGCTAAGGAGATAATCCAGGTTTCCGATAGTTAGCTTTAATAAAGTAGTCGACTCAATTTTGACTAGATTCCCATGAAATGTATAATTTTGTACAACTTTTAAGTATTGTAGAGCCATTATCTAACCAATCCATTCTATGGATATAAGAAATTCCTCTAGTCCAATGAGTGGATCTAGTGACAACCGAAACAAATACATGAAAAAATCTCCTAGTTTAAATCATAATGACATGAGAGAGGACATATTGCCTACCTCACTCCTATGCGGCCACTTTTCAATTTCGATCTCAGTCTCCTCACTTCCAAGGTCGATCCTAACTATTATGTTGCGAACGAATACCTACAAGAGAGATCCAAAAAAGACAACAAAGGGAAAACATAACATATGCATTCTAATGTAAACCATATGATATATCAAGGAGCATCGTACTAAGCAAGTAGTCATATACACACTTATGGAAAGTAAACATGCATTGTATTAATAATAAACACAATAGGGAAGAATACAACCAATGCCTTGATGTTGGAAGCCTCCTTTGTGATGGGTTTCCAAGTCCAAGCCAAGGCTTCTCAAGCTATCCTTTCTCCTTCACAAATTGGTAGTAATTAGGAACAATTTAGTAGCAACATGACCAATCTAGTCTGACCAACCATTTAAGGGTATAAGGGAATGTATTTATAGGTAAGGAGAGGGAATTAGGGATGCAAAAAATGGGGAAGAAGGTCCGCATATTAAGGGGAATATCCTTAAAAGTAGGATCAAGGAATCAAAAAGGGAGAACTCGACCATATACTTACTCAACAATAACTAGATCGCCATTCTCAAGGCTTCTAATATGAGAATCTTCTGCTCCATTTTTGAAGAAACTACGTGAAGAGGATCATCACGGATTTTCCTGTCAAAAGACTCGTTACCAATGCTAGTCACTAGTTATACAAAAGGTTACCAGCGCAGGTTTTCCTGCTAAAAGTATCGCTGGGCTTGAAAATAGGGTTTTTGATAATCTCTTCCAGAATTACTTCAAGGCATTTCTTCTTCTTTTCTTCAGGGATGCTCATATCAATGTTTTTTATGGGGAATTCATTAACGAATTTTTTCACTTTGCAACATTTTGGGTAAAGTTAGACAACCCAGGGTATGAGATAGGGAGTGCGAAAAATTATTGTATAACATATGCCCCCTAAAGCATGAAGTCAGAACAAAAACTGATTGCTGAAGTGCTCTAGTGTCAAGGAAAGGACTTTGAATAAATACCACCAGGAGACTTGAAAATCAAACATAATACAACATATATGACATCTCTAAGTAGGCATTTATTAATACACAAATCCATGGCATGAGCACAACCATCCAACTAGAAAGGATAATGTGTATGGATCCACAGCATGGACACAACCATCTAACTAGAAAGGATCATATGTATGGATCCACAACATGGACACAACCATCTGACCAGAAAGGATCATGTATGCATACTAAATAACTCCACGCAACCTGGATTTATCTAAAGAAATTCAAGGTCTTCATCTCTGTCTCGATCCAACCAAAGTACGAAGCTAACCATGAGAATAGATGTGTTGAAGTAAAACATGGTAGAAACCACATGATTATTGGTCAATGATGTAAACCATTAATAGGTATGAGAGAAGCCACCAATAGTGACAATGGTTCTCAAGGTATAACAACAAAATCCACGTGTGCGAATAAGGAAGCTGAAGTCAAACACTCGTAGAATCATTTTATCAAAGGCCAATGATGTGAACCTATCATCAAATGTGAAGAACCTACCATTGAGGCATGCAAGCTCCAAGGTACTAAAAGGGAGTTTCTAAATCACCTTCCTCGCTAATGAGTTGAAGTCAACAGGAAGTGATCCATCGAAGGGGGGCCATAATGTTTACTAAACATTGACACAAAACAATGGACTTTGTAAATTTGGTGAGAGTGATTCAGGATTGTAGCAGAGAAGGTCAAATGGGGTATAAGAGGTTTGAATTTATAGACAAAACTTCTCTTGAACATATCGGTGACACGACTCTGGAGTTCGGCAACATTTGACTCAATATAGGATCAAAGGTCATGGTGACGATAGGTAATGATCAAATGAGAGGCAAATGGATTCCAAAAACCCAATAAGGCAAATGATGAAGTGAGGATAACCCAAAACCGATATGAGCGACAAAGAAGTGTCATCTTCAAGAGCAACATGATTCCTTTCATATAGAATACAAGACACATTTACTTCCATTTCCCCCCTGCTATTTCTAATGAGTACCTATTTATTTTTAATCACAACCTTGAAGAGGATACCATATGCTTTTCGTATAAGTTCATCCTTCGAATGAATCCATCCTAGTAAGTTTAACAAGCCCTAGGAAGGAGTAACTCAATCTCGTCACGGTGAAAAGTCCTATGTCATTTAAGTTTAATGAGTCCGAAGGAGGGGTAAATTGACATATTTTTTTATGTTTAGAGAGTTTGAAAAAGAGGCGGAAAAAAAAATCCAAGGGTCCCTTTTAATAGATAGTCTCTTGAATCTGAAAAGGTAGAAAACAATATTCAAGAGAACCTCTTAGCCATGTTCAACTAAGGTATTCTTTTTTCATAGCTAGTCTATTTCAGTTTGGAAAAGGGTTAAACTTATACTGAGTATGCGTCTTTTCATTTACTTTTATGAGTTAGAAAAGACAAGTGCTCCATAATCTTTTCATAATTTTGGAGTCTGCAAAGAGCTGAAAGAGGACTCCTCCTAGAGGAATGAGTAGTATAAAAGGATAAAAACTGGTTTTGGTTATGATAAAATTTCTTAAAACATGTAAAGGTCAAGAGGCTGGCTAATAAGACCACTCATCGCAGATGTTCCTCAGGCAAAGGTAAACAACCAAGTGAAAGCGTATGATCGGCCAAAGAGATGGTGACAATGGAATGAAAAAACCAAGGCTCATTTAGAAAAAATAGGCTGATAAAGATGGCAATCATGAGAGGTAAAGTGGGAATGGTGGAAAATTATGCTTGAGTATACTTGAAGATAGTTTCATTTTTTCACAAGCTTGAAACATGAGAAAAAACTATGATTGGATTTGGTTTCATTTTTACACAAGCTTTAAACAAAGATAAACTATGCTTGAGATGAGTTTTCATGCCTCGAGCATAATGAATCAATTCGAGGTACATGCCCCCCAAGCTCCATTTCATTCATCAAAGCAGACTACTGGTTACTAACAGGTGGATGGAATGAAGGTTCACTTACAAGATCAAGTGAAAGACTCGAATGGGATTTTACAAGATCGAATCAAAGACTCAAATTGGAAGGGGATTTGTTTCATTTTTTAGTGAGCTTGACATAGGAAAAGAACCATGCTCATGAAACCTTGTTTCATTTTTTACCGAGCTTGAAACAAGTAAAAGAACTTTGCTTTGGAAACCTTGATTCATTTTTTAAGGAGCTTGATGCAAGATAAAGAACTTTTCCCTGAGGACCTATTTCATTTTTTAACGAGGTTGACATAGTACAAGAACTATCCTCATGGGGACCAATTTCATTTTTAAAAAAGGTTGACATAGTAAAAGAACTATCCTCATGATACCTATTTCATTTTTTAATGAGGTTAACATAGTAAAAGAACTATCATCATGGGAACCTATTTCATTTTTTAATGAGGTTCACATAGTAAAAGAACTATCCTCATGGGAACCTATTTCATTTTTTAACGGGGTTGTCACAGTAAAAGAACTATCCTCATGGGGACCAATTTCATTTAAAAAAAATGTTGACATAGTAAAAGAACTATCCTCATGACACCTATTTCATTTCTTAATGAGGTTGACATAGTAAAAGAACTATCCTCATGGGAACCTATTTCATTTTTTAATGAGGTTGACATAGTAAAAGAACTATCCTCATGGCACCTTGATCACAGCCTATAAGAGGTCATAACTGTTGGGTTGTGTTATATCCTTTCCACGATTAGCATGGTTTTCGCACATGGTTTTGGGCGCGATGGTTTTCGGTCCATGGTATTTTGTAGATCTGGTCAAGGGAACTATGGTTATGTTCTAATCCAGGTTTAATGGATTGGGGTTATGGATGCTTCAACATGTATATATATGTATTGTAACATTGAAAGGAACATAATGAAAAATCAATATGGTAGTCTCAGTTTTAGGATCCAGGGGAAATCTCTGTATATATTTGTTTTATGTGTTATGCTATCACTATTGTTTATTTTATGTTGTTAGAATTCATATGCAGGTAATTTTTGTACGAGATTAAAACCTACATTTGGTATCAGAGTAGTTAAGCTTCAAGGGGACACCTTTGTTGCTGAGGGGTTTCGCTCGGGCTTGTGGTAGAACTTGTTCAATGGGATATCTGCGGGATCGATTCTGGCGGTGAAAGAAGATGGCAAGCAGTGGAAAGATAGAGATCGATAAATTTAATGGTCAGAGTTTTGAGTTGTGGAAACTCAAGATGGAGGATCTATTGGTGGATAAATATCAGTGGATCATAGTAGATCCGAGTACTAAACCAACGAGAGTGTCTGATGAATAATGGAAGAAGTAGGATTAGAAGGCAAAGAGCACAATACGATTGTGTGTCTCTAATTTAGTATTTCTGAATGTATCAGGGGAAGCTACGACGAAGTCTTTATGGGACAAGTTAGGGACCTTGTGCCAATCTAAGTCTCTGGTGAATAAACTGTTCCTATGGAAAAAGCTGTATAACCTAAGGATGAAAGATGGAGACTCAGTGGCGGAGCATCTGAACGCATTTAATACTATGGTAAGTCAGTTATTATCTGTTGATATTAAAATTTCAAATGAAGATAAGTGCATCAGTTTGTTGTGTTCTCTACCAGATTCGTGGGATAATCTAGTTATTGCAATGGGTAGCAATGTAACTGCCTTGTAGTTTGATGAAATTGTCTCATCCTTGCTGATGAAGGAGATGAGACGGAAATATATGGAGAGCCAGAATGGTGATGCCTTATCTGTAGGAGGACGATCCCAAAACATAAAAAAAAATAAGTCATTGAGTGGGAGATCTAAATCTAGAGGGAGATCTAAATCTCCAGGAAAACCTGTAAAGGTGTGCTGGAAATGCAGAAAGGAAGGGCACTACAAAAGGGACTGTGAATCTAAATCTCCTAACAAAGGAAAAGGATCTGATGATGCTCCTTCCCTAGAGGTGAAAAGCACCTCAAATGAAGGTGGGGATGTGTACTTGGATTCTTCTTCAAGTACACATATAGATCATGAGGCATGGTTGATTGAATTAGGTGCATCCTTTCACTTCACTCCCCATAGAGAGTGGTTCTTTGAGTATGAGAAATACGACGGTGGTGATTTCTTCTTAGGGGATGATATGAAGGTTAGAATCATTGGTTGCGAAAAAGTAAAGTTGAATTTGCAAGGTGGAAGGATTAGAACACTTATGGGTGTTCTTCATATTCCTGCATTAGCCAGAAATCTGATTTCTGTAAGCAAGCTGGATGATGTAGGTGTAAAAATAGTGTTCGAGAGAGATACCTGCAAGATGGTTTGGGGAGCACTGGTATTGATGCGGGGAGTTCGGATTGGAACTCTGTACAAGCTGTAAGGTAGCATTTTTATTGGTGGGTGCAATAATTTTGTGGTTCCTGAAAGTGGAGCAGAAAATCTAGTGGGCTATGGAGAAAAGGCCATGCTATGGCATCAAAGGCTTGGACATATTGGAGAGAAGGGCCTTCAAATACTTCATGGTAAAGGTATGGTAGAAGGTATGACTAAAAGTTCTCTGGATTTTGATTTCTATGAAAATTGTGTATATGGGAAGCAAAATTGGGTGAGTTTCCCCTTTAGTGGCAAGAGGGCGAAACAGATATTAGAGCTTGTGCACAATGATGTGTTTAGACCTGTGTCGATTCCATCGCTGGGTATGTCTGTGTACTATGTATCATTTATAGATGACTTCTTAAGGAATACATGGATATATTTCCTCTAGAAGAAATCTGAAGGCTTTGAGAGGTTTAAAGAATTTAAGGCTTTGGTGGCAAACCAGATAGAGAAGAAGATAAAGGTGTTGAGGACAAATAAAGGTGGATAATTTTGCAAGAAGGAATTTGAAGAGTTTTGTAAGAAGTATGGTATAGCACGTCATACGACTACTCCATACACACCTCAACAAAATGGAGTTGCAGAAAGAATGAACAAGACGTTGATAGAAAGGGCAAGAAGTATGCTCAGTGGTGCCAGGTTAGGACATGAATTCTGGGCAGAAGCAGTGGAGACTGCATGTTACCTGGTCAATAGATCACCTTCATTTGCGTTGGAGGATAAGAATCCACAAGAGCTATGGACTGGTAAGAAAGCCTCTCTTTCACATTTGAGGTTATTTGGATGTGATGCATATGTACATGTTCCACAATAGAAAATAACAAAGTTGGATAGTAAATCTAAAAAGTGCATCTTTATTGGGTATAAGGATGGTTTAAAGGGATATAAGCTTTGGAACCTAGTAACAAGGAAGGTTGTGTACAACTGACATGTAGTGTTTAGAGAGGTGAAAGATGTTATTAAACATGAATTCCCATCAAAGGAGCCTGAGAAGATAGAGTTTGATCTGAAGGAGGAAGAATCAAACTCTACAGCAGAACAGGGATCAGAAGATGAAGAGCCACAAACTCAGGTTGTGAGAAGATCAGTTCAAGAAAGAAGGCAACCAGAAAGATATAGTCCATCTGTTTTCTGTTCTAATTTTGCTTTATCTATTACTGATGATGATCTCATAATTGTGAAGGAAGCAGTAGGTTTAGAGGATGGAAAACTTTGGAAAGAGGCCATGGTTGATGAAATGGCATCTTTGCACAAAAATGAGGCTTGGGATCTGGTGGAGTTGCCTGTTGGAAGGTAATCCATTGGCAGCAAATGGGTGTTCAAGAAGAAGACAAATGCAGAAGGAAAGGTGGAGAAATACAAAGCTTAGTTGGTAGCAAAGGTTATTCCAAGGTGTCGGGAATTTATTTTGGTGATATTTTTTATCCTGTTGCCAAGGTAGCTTCTATTAGATTACTTTTATCTGTTGCTACTGCTTTTGATTTTGAGGTAGAACAGATGTATGTGAAGACAACATTTCTTCACGGGGATTTGGAAGAAGAGATCTACATGAATCAACCTGAAGGCTTTGTGGTGAAGGGTAAGAAAGAATTGGTATGTAAGTTAAAAAAGTCTCTATATGGGTTAAATAGTCACGAAGGATGTGGTATCAGAAATTTGATACATTCATACGGGGACTTGGCTTCACCATAAGCAAGGAAGATCATTGTGTGTATTTTAAATTAATTGGTGACCGTGTTATTTATCTGGTCCTATATGTGGATGATATGTTGCTGGTTGGAAATGACAAAGAAATTATCTAGGATTTGAAGGCCCAATTGTCCTCCAAATTCAACATGAAAGATCTTGGTGCTGCAAACTATATTTTGGGCATGGAAATTAAAAGAGATCGGGAAGAGGAAGCTCTGGTTAACCCAGAGGAAGTATGTCGAGACAATGCTACAGAGGTTTAATATGCAAGATATTAAACCAGTGAAGGTTCCTATTCCCGTAGGCATAAATTTATCTGCTAAACAATGTACCAAGACACAAGAAGAGGAAGAGGACATGTCCCGTGTTCCATATGCAAGTGAATTTTGTAGCCTGATGTATGCGATGGTCTGTACTAGAACAGAAATTGCACATGCGGTGAGAGTATTGAGTAGGTTTATGTCAAAACCAGGGAAGGAGCATTGGACATCAGTGAAGTAGGTTTTCAGGTATTTTCTTGGCACTAGTGATTATGGTTTGTGCTACCAAGGAAGACTAGGATTGGACAGAGTTTTGCATATATGTGTCTTTGTTGATGCATACTGGGATGGAGATTTGGATCAGAGAAGTTCTACAAGTGGGTATGTGTTTAGCCTATTTGGAGGTGCAGTCAGTTGGATGATTAAGAAACAATCTGTAGTGGCACTATCAACTACAAAGGCAAAATATATGGAAGCCACTTATGCAAGCAAGGAAGCAGTTTGGTTCCAGAGTTTGTTTTCAAGTATGGGGTTAGTATAGGGAGCTCTAAGGATAGACTGTGACAAGTAAAGTGAAATTTTCTTGGCAAAGAACCCTGCTTATCATTCAAAGACAAAGCACGTTGATGTTCAGTATCACTTTGTGAGGGATATGATAGAAGACAAAAAGGTGTTGTTGGTAAAGGTGGGCACTTTGAAGAATACTGTAGATGCATTGACAAAATCTGTGAGCTCTGAGAAGTCCTCTTAGTGTAGAGAAACAATGGGTGTTGCAGGGTTGGATAAATGAATAAGCTCTCTGTGTATATTTGTTTTATGCGTTATGCTCTCACTATTGTTTATTTTCTGTTATTACAATTTGTATGCAGGTAATTTCTGTACAGGGTTAAAACCTACAATAGCCTCCAAGAGGTTCTCATTATATGGGAGAACAACGCTCTGGAAGGGATACATGTCAAGGGATCTATTGGAAATATCAGGTTCCAATGCCCTCAATACATGACACACTATATCACTGACTAGATCATCAATAGAGGCCGGAACGGACCAGATGGCCACATAATTAGCCTATGGTGGGGGTGATACCACTTTCATACAAGGACCATTTAAGGAAGATGGTTGGTTAGGAGTTAAATTAGGACCAATGAACGAAAGTTTATCAATGGCCACAATTCTTCCTTCATGCGGGAAACATATGGCATGAAAGAGAGAAGAGACAAGAGCTCACATGACATAAACATAGTCATAGTCGAGGAGTAAATTAAAATCAAAAGGGCCTTGAAAAACCATCACATCAATATAGATGATTTTTCCTTTCAAAGTAATAGTTGACTTAGGAAGGATCCCTAACAGTTGACTGGTTCCTCTGTTAAAAGCTAACATATTCTAGGTAATAGGCACAAGCTGCAGAGAACTTAAAGCTTACCAAGTAGTTGACTATAGAATACTAAAAGACACGCCTTCATCTATTATTTTTCTAGGTACATGTATATTAGAAGCCTGTACTATGATCTGAAAAGGCAGATAAGAAGGAAGACGATATCCTACGAGTCGACCCCAATCAAAGAAAGTGACTAAACTACTTGGAGAGGGAGCCATCAGAATGGGAGGATTGCCCTCTTGCATTACAGGAACATGAGGATCACCCCCTATACCATGGGAATATGAGGATCACCCCCCTGTACCGTGGAAACATGAGGACTTCCCCCTAATTCTTTGGAATCTGAAGAAACCAAAAGAAATTGAGTGGTATGAACTTCACTCTCTATAGGATATATATGATCAACTAAAAGAGGAATTGGGTCAACCACTTTCTCGACCAATGGTTGGTTGGGAAAAGGCTCATTGGATTCACTTTCAGAGAGAGTGGGATTGACCAGAGATGAGCTCTGATCAATCACTTGATTAACTAGTGGAGGGTTAAGGGATGCCACCTGAACACCTATGATGAAAATATCATGAGAAAAGGATTCTTTCCATTTCGGTGAAAGCTAATATAATAAGGGAAGAGATTCAAACAATGATGCAACAAAGAAGAATGCAAAAAACTAAGCTTTCCTAACTAGATCTTTCACTTTACTTTCCAAATGTAGTGCAAAAAAGTAAAAATTATTTTCACTTTTCCTAAGATGCATTTATATGAATTATGATTTTCCTTTTGATTTAAACGATTTAATGTAACTAATGCACTATTTAGTTTTCAATTGTTTAAAAATGTGATCTATTTCCAATAATTAATTCCAAAAAGTGACTTTTCATGCAAGTGATCTAATGCAATTTTAACGAAAAGTAAATTTTCGAAATGAAAACTAATTCAATGCAAAATCAACTCCTTTAATCAATGCAAAAGAGCAATCATTGTTTAATTAATAGAACAATCATAATTCTCAAGCACACAAGTAGTAAACAAAGATATCAATCGACTCAAAACTTGAAAAAACTCAATCAAAATATGATTTTTTACTACTTCAAGCAAGAGACAATATTTTGCATTCCACAAAGAAATCAAAAGCATACAGACAGAGACAGATGCAGATAAAGTAGAGAAGAGACCTCAAAGACCAGGACACACTAGATTTTTCAGTAGATACCCTAAAAATTCTCACATTCAAGGACTAGCGCTACTTTATATAGCAAAACCCGTGTTGATAGGGTCATCAACGCTACTTTTCATAGCAAAACCCATGCTAACAACACTACTTTTCATAGCAAAAATGATGCTGGTCTACAGCGCGGGTAAATAGTGGAAGACATGGTTTTCAACGCGAATGTACAAGGAAAAACAAGCGCTGTCAATGCGGATGTCACTGATATAACACGCACTAAGTGAGGAAATTTTAGGAAAAACAAGAAATACTCAGGAAGAAACTATAGACCTGATAAACTAAGCCACCCACCATTCATATTACAGACTAAAAATCAATCCAAAGAGAGGGTCTTTTGATATTTGGACAAACTGAATGAGATGGAAAAAAATTAAAGGAGGATGAAAAGGGTGTAGACTTCCCTAGTAGAGTCGCCAATTTTTTATCTAGGAAATCCATTCTACAGATAGAAGTGATCCCTCTAGTACAATAAGTGGATATATTAACAACCGAAACAAATACATGAAAAACTCTCCTAGTTTAAATCAGAATGACATGAGAGAGGAAATATGGCCTACCTCACTGCTATGCGGTCGATTTTCGATGTCGATGTCAATCTCCTCACTTCCAAGCTCAATCGTCGCTATTTTGTTGCTAATGAATAGCTACACGAGAGATCAAACAAAGAGATCAAAAGAAAAACATAGCATATGCATTCTAATGTAAACCATATGACAGAT
Source organism: Pinus taeda (assembly GCA_000404065.3). Classification (NCBI taxonomy): domain Eukaryota; kingdom Viridiplantae; phylum Streptophyta; class Pinopsida; order Pinales; family Pinaceae; genus Pinus; species Pinus taeda. The sequence goes on along the minus strand of APFE030497625.1, from coordinate 97,033 downwards.
CAAGGAGCATCATACTAAGCAAGTAGTCATTTACACAATTATGGAAAGTAAACATTCATTGTATTAATAATAAACACAAGAGGGAAGCATACAACCATTTCCTTGATGTTGGAAGCCTCCTTTGGGATGGGTTTCCAAGTCCAAGCCAAGACTTCTCAAGCTCTCCTTTCTCCTTCACAAATTGGCAGCAAGTAGGCACAATTTAGTAGCAACATGACCAATATAGTCTGACGAATTATTTGAGGGTATAAGGGAATGCATTTATAGGGAAGGAGAGGGAGTTAGGCATCCAAAAAAGGGGGAAGAAGGTCCACATCTTAAGGGGAATATCCCTAAAGGTAGGATCAAGGACTCAAAATGGGAGAACTCGACCATATCCTTACTCAACAATAACTAGCTCATTGTTCTTGAGTCTTCTAGTAAGAGAAGCTTCTGCTCCATTTTTGGAAAAACTGCTTGAAGAAGATCAACAAAATATCAACGTGGATTTTCCTATCAAAAGGCATGCTGCCAGTGCTAGTCACTAGTTATACAAAAGGTTATCAACGTAGGTTTTCCTGCTAAAAGTAGCGCTTGGCTTGTAAATATGGTTTTTGACAAGATTTTACAGAATTACTTCAAGGCATTTCTTCTTCTTTTCTTCAGGGATTCTCTAATAAATGTTTTTCATGGCGAATTCATTAACAACTTTTGTCGCTTTGTGACATTTTGGGAAAATTTCGACAACTCAGAGTATGATACAGGGAGTGTGACAAATTATTGTATAACAAGAGCGTGGAGGCTCTGTTTCTATGTTTGTGTTGGCTTAAGGGGGGCCGACCCAGGTTCAGAGTTGTTCCTGCCAACCAAGAAAACCCTAACTGATGGCCCTTTCGGCAACAACCTGCATAGTGCAGGCTGCAGTATCACCTGAAGCAGTATTGGGGGATGCTAGAACTAGGTTCCTGCATCCAAAGCCCGTGTGATAAGTGGTATCAAACCTTTGTTTCTTAGATATGCCTTCACATAGATCAGTATCTTCCTATGACCCGCCATTGTAACTCTAAGGAAATGGTTTCTAGATCTTCGCGAAGGTCTGTGATTAGACTTTAGGGACTTAAAGGAATCAATGTGATCACTTTCACACACTAATTAGTAACCCTAGATCTGCCTTCTTGCAGATCTATCCAATCCATCAGAAATCATAACAAAATTAACCCTTATCTTTGCGAAAATAGATAATTAATTAAGTCATGCATAAATATTAAATATTTAATTGATTTGCGCAACATTTACACATTATTCCACATAAAACATATCATTGAGCAACATAACATAACATGAACATAATTAATAATAATACTGAAAGGTAAGGTATTTTGTCCAAAATCAGTCTTTATTAAGTTTCAACTTTCAATTTAGAAACTTCTCCACCCTGCGCACTCAACTGCAGGGGTTTGCGGACTTACCAAGGCCTCATATGCACTCAGCTACAAGAGCCTTCCCATTTCACCCAAGTACATGAAACACAACTTTCTTGCCTTAGCACTTTCCCAAACAATCTCTATATTCACCTGTCTACCTCTTAGACTCGTTATGACTCAACTATATATAGATTTTTCCATACAATACCATGGTCCGCAGACCATGGGTGAGTCTAAAAAACTGACATATCACTTACCCAAACAAGGGGATGAAGTCCCTTTGACTCCTATCTAGCTACGCGCTCCACATCCACATTTCGCTGAGACTTTACATTATTTACAAAATTTTTACAAAAATAGGTTAAAATAACCCCAAAAATGACCTTGGGGACCTTATCCCAATAGGCCCCCAACACCAATAGGGTGACTCACCCTCGAGTCACTCATCTGGCGCCTTGATCTTGCTGCGGAGGCCACCGAGCTTGAACTGCAATGCTTCAATGCCAACAATGCTTTGCACCACGTCCTGCTGCACTTCTTTTACCAATTTATTTGTTGTCGAGCCTTCCACTGTTAGGCGCATTGTTGTCTGAGTCTGGTGTAGTATCCTTAGCTTTTCCTAGAGCGATAGAGTAAGCTAAGAGGATTCCTCTATCCATGGCTATAATATGGCCTTTAGAAAGGCCTCTTTCCTATGTAGCTCTTCTGTTTATGATTGCAGTTGATTTCCTTCCTGTAATCGTGTGAGGCGCTGGGCTGGCACCAAAGTGCACGCGGTCGCTCAAACTTCATCATACTTGCGTTGTGTCTCCCTGATATTCATGTTCAACCTCTACAAACTTGGGTCATCCTGTAAGTTTTTCGACAACTCCATGGCTTGATCAAACATCATTACATAATCTATGATTGCGGTATCCAATGTGCCCATATTTTCTCAGATCGCTGCTCTGTGTTGCTCCCAGACATCTGGTGGAGTGGTGGTTGCAACTTCAGCTGCAGCTCTGAGATTTTCATTTGAAAATCGAATGTAACTTTTCCTATTTCATCCTTTGACACGTGGACCACCACAACCAAGTTTATGATTTTTTCTGTAGTTGCGACATCCTCCAGGATGTTCAACTCTAGAACTATCTGAACACCTGCTCTATTGCTATCTCCAGGATTGACTTCGTGCTTGCAATTCCTCATTTTCTTTCAGCATCTGAGCTTTCTCCGCGAACATATTCTCATTATTTACCTTAAATTCACTTATGACTGCAAGGGCGCGCTGCTCTCTGATCCTTAGCTCGTCTGAAATCCTCTGATGCAATGCATGGAGGGTTTGAAGTGGCAACATGACGAAGTTCACCCCCATGTCCTTAACAATGCTTAATACATCATGATCTTCCTCTTCTTCTGTGCGAAAAACCCTTCTGGTAAAGGTATGAATATGAGATCTAGAGTCTGTTCCAGCTCTGCTACTGCCCCTCTGCCTTGCGCCAGGCTCACTTGCACCCCACTCGCTTTCCCAATGCTCGCTTGAATCCTGCCGGTCTGGATCTAAAACTCATGCAGATCGTTTTGGATTCTCCCTATCGTCTACATATATTGTTGTTCAAACTAATGCAACACCTCTCTGGTGGTATCTCTGACCTTGTCTTCAATCTCATCAAGATCCCGTTTTGTGAGGACCATCAGGTCTATTAACATCTGCTTGTCGGATTTACGCTTCTTCTGGGGCCCAACATTTGTCTCCTTTCTACACTTCTCTAATGTGAAGGGAGTGCTATGCTTCTCTCCACTGCCTTGGCATTGGCCTGATAGTTCATGCTTATTTGTATGTTGCGAAGCCGATTCTTTGACTTCCTCTGTATCTGTGTGTTCTTTCTCAACACGCTCTTTTGCAGTGCAATCTTTTTACACAGCTGCCTTGTTAGCAACTTCTTTATTTTTTTGCTCAACCAAAGCTCGCACAACCTTCTGTGTTGCCTCTTTACGCTTCTGCGCAACAAAGCTCCCAACACCCTTACTGGTACCTGCACCAAGGTTAGTGGGTTCGCACCACTTCGCTAGCCAAATCCCCACGATCTCCTGTACATCCATTATTGAGACTAAGTGTGGAAGCTTGTGCCATGTAAGCTTAGGGTCCTTCCGTGCCCTAATTGATACATTGTGGAAATTAGCCTTGAACTCCGCAAAGGCCTTTAGTTTCTCGTATAAAGTCAGGGACAACTGTGATCGCTGACTAATGACTGTCCTAAGATCCATCTCCATTAAGATCCAAAAAATCTTCGACTCCTTGATTCTTTGAGGATCCTTTGTTGCCCATAGTGAAGTGAACTTCACTGCCTCTAGTAAATCTTCTGGTTGCGAGGGAAACTGATTATCCCCTGACAATCTCCATGCTACTAAGACAATTGACAATAGTAGCCACGCATAATGAAACGACTTACTTTCTTCCTGATCTTCACGACAGTTTCTGAGTAACTCCTTGCATAAATACTTCACCCAGTTATATTGTACTCCCTTCATGCACTGGGCAGCTAATGATACTACACGTGCCGAAACTTTGTCCGTGCGACATTTCCTCATATTTTTTTCTGCAAGTATTTGAGTGGCAAGATACATCGCCTAGTCCTGAATGGAGTGGATAGAATATCTACACGACTTCTTTATGAGACCAAACTCTGCCTTCATCTTATTTGCTAACTCATTTTCTCCACTTTTCCCTTCAAAATCCTTGGTAGGGTCCGCCCCTTTGTAGGGCAGCTTCGTTATCCAATGAATGAGCATATTGATGATCAGGATGGGCTCACCAATCCATAAGCACCCTTCACGTACCAGCATGAGAAGTTGGCATACACACACTGTGTTGATTATTGATATGTGAAAATGCAGCACACAAAGCATGTGCAACAACCTGGCTTGCTCAACACCTCTAATCCATTTCATGGGTTCCAAACCTGTAACCTCGGTTTCTTCATAATAATTTTTTGTCATGTACTCATGGGTAGCCAAATGAGGGAATATATCATGGTCCACAAGATCCTAATCCTCCATCTTCAGCATTGAAATGTGTGCTAAGGTTGTGCCTTCAAATTCAACCTGTTTTAGTAGCAGGAGTGTCGAGATAGTAAACTTCCCAGAATCCGGGTCTTTTGTCACTTTAGTGTTCCCTTTTCATGGAAGGATATAGTTCGAGAGCCATGTGATAGGCTTGCCCTCCTTAACATCTAACTCCTCCACTCTTTGGGATTCCTCCTCCTCTAGGTCCACAACTTTCTCTGACTGCTTACCCTTCTTCTCCTTCTGCCTAACCTCGAGATTATTCCTTGATGACTGTCTCACCGGCATAGGTTTCTTTTGCTTCTCTTTGGTATCTGATTTCTCTGGCTTAGGGGACATCGATGCCATAGGCACAACAGATGTAGCTTGCATACCTGATATCTTAGGGGTTTCCGCGTCAGAGACAACAACTTCAGAACTCACATCTTCTGCGGGATTTGTGGCAGTGATTTGCGTGAGAATAGTCCTCTGGTTAATTTCAGGCAACGTTACGAATATTGGACTGGAAATCAAGTCCTCCCAAACCTTAATATTCATAAAGCGATACAAGAGGGCTCAGATGCAATTCTCAGAATGAAAAGTGTTCTTTGGTGGACCAATATGCTCAATTTATAGAAGGTCTTGAATTCAAATCTGACCGTTCCCTCCAATTTCTGATCATAAATGCGACTTTGGCTGCATATCTTCAAATATTTTTGCCATAATTGTGCCTACCATCTCCTCTTACGGAATGTTTTCCATCAAATCATGAATAATAACTCCAACGACTACTTTTTGACCCGTGTGCGTGGTACCTTCCTTCATGGCGCAACTCATTCAATGCAACTTCACCTATCGCACTCCTGTCTTCCGTCACACAGCCTCCCTACCATGTTTTTCACCTCGTGGGGCAATGTAGTTTATAGTCCTACAATCCCTTGCAGCTGCCTAGATTACTAAGACTTTCCTATTACCATATAGTCATTGCAGAGGGGTAGGATTCCCTGTGTACAACTTGAGCCTATTGCTGTTCACTTTCTGTTACCGGGAATAGTGTCCACTCAGATGCTGCTATTCCCACTAAGATGGGTGGCTATCTTAGAAACAAACAAGTAAAGTCTACTTTTGCTTTCCTTTATGAAAATAGACAAGAGGGAGACCAAGGAGACCGACCTTAGTCTTGCGCTTGATTTCCTCTCCTTCCTAATAGAGCTTTTCCGCTTCTTCTTTGTCTGTCCAACTTCAAAGAGCACCTGTGGAATCAAAGCAACATACTACTATTGAAGAACAAAGATCTATATTCATAAATAAAACAGGACCAGATGTGTGTTAACCATACAAATGCATATATAAACAAGTACACAAGAATATGGAGGAAAACTAGAATAGCTTTATTAAGATTAAAAGTAGCAAGAGGATTACAACCATATGTTCCGACCCAACATCATCCTCCAGCTAGAAAGCCCTTCTTCACCTCAAGCAAAGCTTAGATCACCCAACACTATGAATGTACACCAAAAAACCAACAACACTTCTCTATAAGATACAAAATTCCAACCTCTGGATC